>APFE030257412.1:53805-92876 GCA_000404065.3 Pinus taeda
GAATATGAACCCTTAGATTAAGAAACTTAAGGGATCAATATTATAAACCCAAGAGAATATTAAACCCAAGGGGTTAATACTAAAACTCCAAGGGATTATAAACCCAAGAGAATAATATTAACCCAAGGGATTATTAGTAAAAATCCTAGGGTTTATATTCCCTTGGATTCATAGTATTAATCCCTTGGGTTTATAATATCAATCCCTTGGGTATATTAATCTAAGTGTTCATATTCCTAGGATATAATGTTATTCATAGGTTTATAATATTAATCCTTAGGTTTAATATAAATCATGGTCAACCAAAAGTTTATATACCTTGGATTTATAATACCTTGGGGTTTTAGCATTAACCCTTGGGTTTATTATTCCCTTGGGTTTATAATATCAACCTCTTCGTTTCACTAATGTAAGGGTTCACATTCCTAGGGTTTAATACTAAAACCCGAAGGAAATATGAACCAAAGGATCGTAAACACTAAAATAAACATGGTTGACCATGGTTGACAATGGTTTATTTTCATTTTGAGACAATCCTTTTCACAATACAACATTGTACCATGGTTGACCATGTCAACCAACTTTATTCTAGGGTTTATAAAATTTATCTTAAATGGTTTACATACCTTGGGTTTAAAATATTAATTTCTTTGGTTGATAATCCCTTAGGTTTAATACTAAAACCCAAGGAATTATAAACCCTAGGGAATAATATTAAGCCCAAGGGAATAATAAAACCTATGGATCAATACTAAAATGCCAAAGTCCTATAAAACTAATGGAATAAATTAAAGCCTTGATATTGATATTATAAACCAAAGGGATAAAAATTATAAAGCCAAGGTATATAAACCCTAAGATAAATATGATAAACACTAAAATAAACATGGTTGGGCATGGTTAATTTCCGTATTGACCATGACTAATTTTTATATTGATAGAATCTTTGTCACAACGCAATGTTGGACCATCATTGACCATGGTTTATTTCCATATTCATACAATATTTGTCGCAATGTGACATTTGACCATGGTTTATAAAACCAAGGTATATAAACCCTAAGAAAAATATTATAAACCCTAAAATAAACATGACTGACCATGGTTGACAATGGTTGATTTTCATTTTGAGAAAATCCTTGTGACAATGCAATGTTGGACCATGGTTGACTATGGTCAAGCAACTTTATTCTAGGGTTTATAATATTTATGTTATGGTTTACATACCTTGGGTTTATAATATTAATTACTTTGGGTTTATAATCCATTAGGTTTAATACTAAAACTCCTAGGAATTATAAACCCTAGGGAGTAATATTAAACACAAGGGAATAATAAACCCTAGGGATCAATACTAGAAATCCAAACGATTATAAACCTAAGGGACTAAATAAACCCTTGGGATTCATATTTTAAACTGAAGAGATAAATATTATAAACCAAAGATAGATAAACCCTAAGATAAATATTATAAACACTAAAATAAACATGGTTGAGCATGGTTAATTCCCATATTAGCAATGATTGATTTTCATATCGAGACAATCTTTGTCACAATGTGACGTTGGGCCATGGTTGATTTCCATATTGAGACAATCTTTGTCACAATGTGACGTTTGAGCATGGTTGACTATGGCTGACCATGATTAATATTATAAACCCAAGGGAATAATAAACCCAAGGGATTAATATTATAAACCCAAGGTGTATAAACCCAAGGTATATAAACCCTAAGAAAAATATTATTAACACTAAAATAAACATGCTTGAACATGGTTGATTTTCATATTGATACCATCCTTAGCAGGTGACATTCGACCATGGTTGACCATGGTTGGCTATGATTGACCATGATTAACCATGATTGATATTTTAAACCCAAGGGAATAATAAACCCTGGGGATTAATACTAAAACCCAAAGGGATTATGAATCAAAAGGAATAATATGAAACCCAAGGGACAAATATTAAAAAACCAAGGAATATAAACCCTAAGATAAATATTATAAACACATGGTTGACCATGGTTGAGTCTCATATTGAGACAATTCTTATCACAATGTGGTATTAGACCATGGTTAACCATGGTTGATTTACATATTAAGAGACAATCTTTGTCACAGTGCGATGTTATACCATGGTTGATTTTCATATCGAGACAATATTTGTCACAATGCAACACTCGAAGATAGAAACCCTAGTAGATTTTCATATGGATACAATTTTTTTCAAAATGTGACATTTGAGACAATAGTTGATTTATATATCAAGACAATCTTTGTCACAATGAAACTTTAGACCATGGTTGACCATGTCTGACCATGATTTATTTTCATATCGAGACAATTTTTGTCACAATGTGACATTCAACCATGGTTGGCCATGTTTCATTCTATAAAACATGGTTGACCATGATTGTCCATGATTTTCATATGGAGACAATTTTTTTCATAATGCGATATTCGATCATGGTTGACCATGACTAGCTATGATTGACCATGATTGACCATGATTAATATTATAAACCAAAAGGAATAATAAACCTAAGGGATTAATATTATAAACCCAGGGGATTATGAACATAAGGGGATAATATTAAACCCAAGGGATAAATATTATAAACCTAAGGTATATAAACCCTAAGATAAATATTATAAACACATGGTTGACCATGGTTTATTTTCATATTAAGGCAATTCTTATCACAATGAGACGTTAGACCATGATTGACCATGGTTGATTTACATATCGAGACAATCTTTGTCACAATATGACATTAAACCATGGTTGACCATGGTTGATTTTCATATCGAGACAATATGTGTCATAATGAGACGTTCGATGATGGAAACTCTGATAGATTTTCATATGGAGACAATTTTTGTCGCAATATAACATTCAAAACCATGGTTTATTTACATATAGAGACAATCTTTGTCACAATGAGACATTGGACCATGGTTGACATGATTGATTTTCATATCAAGACAATCTTTGTCACAATGCAACATTCAACCATGGTTGACCAAGATTGACCATGGCTGGCCATGTTTGATTCTATAAAACATGGTTGAAAAAAATCAACCATGGTTGACCATGATTGTCCATGATTTTCATATGGAGATAATTTTTTTCATAATGTGATATTCAACCATGGTTTATCATGGTTGACCATGATTGACCATGATTGGTATTATAAACCCAAAGAAATAATAAACCTAAGGGATTAATGTTATAAACCCAAGGCAATAATAAACCCAATGGATTAATACTAAAACCCAAAGGGATTATGAACCCATGACGATAATGTTAAACCCAAGGGAAAAATATTATAAACCTAAGGTATATAAACCCTAACATAAATATTATAAACACATCGTTGACCATGGTTGATTTTCATATTGAGCTAATTCTTATCACAGTGCGATGTTAGACCATGGTTGACCATCATTGATTTACATATTGAGACAATCTTTGTCGTAATGCTATGTTAAACCATGGTTGACCATGGTTTATTTGCATATCGACACAATCTTTGTCACAATGTGACATTATACCATGGTTGATTTTCATATCGAGAAAATATTTGTCACAATGCATCGTTGGACCATGGTTGACCATAGTTAACAATGATTATCCATGATTGTCCATGATTTTCATATGGAGACGATTTTTGTCACAATTTGACATTCGACCATGATTGACCATGGATGCCTATGATTGACCATGATTAACCATGATTGATATTATAAATACAATGGATCTATATTATAAACGCTAAAATAAACATGGTTGACCATGAGCAATCGTGGTTGACCATGGTTGACTATGATTGTCCATGATTGTTCACGATTTTCGGATGGAGACAATTTTTGTCGTAATGCGACATTCAAGACCGTGGTTGATTTACATATTGAGACAATATTTGTCACAATGTGACGTTGGACAATGGTTGACCATGATTTATTTTCATATCAAGATAATCTTTGTCACAATGTGACATTTGACCATATTTGACCAAGATTAAACATGGTTGACAATGTTTCATTCTATAAAAAATGGTTGACCATGATCAACAATGATTAAGCATTGTTTACTTTTAATAAATATATTTATATTTTTATACAAAATATTAATATTTAATTTTAAAAAAAATTAATAATAAATATTATACTATAATCTAAATACATTTGTTTCAACATATGGAAAAATCAATTAAAATAATCCTAAAAATCTTCATTTTATCTAACATAAAGCATTATAAAATGCTAGTTATACATATATTTTTCCATAAACTCTATCAAGGAGAAGGCTATTTGATGAAGTCACTAATGGACCATGAATTCCTTTAAATATTGTAAGTTCCAATGAAAAATAAAATACAAAATAAGTAATTGTTGGAATTATGAATTATGTGTTGTCCTTGATGGAAACCTCCTTGTTGAGTTATCTTTGTATGGAAACCTACTTGATGAAGATGTAAACATGATGTGTCTACATGTGACAGAGAATTTGCTCAAAGGCATAGCAGTGCAAAGGCAGAGGAATGACAAAGTTAAAATTTCAAGCAGTGTACGCAGGTTCTGTTAAGCAAAGTCATGCACACAAGCGGGTATGAAGAAGCAAAGGTGAGTACAATCTCCGCACCATGGTATTCTAAATACCGAGGGTCCTTACCATGTTATTTCCATATGGTATTGAAATGTTTTGATCCCATTTAAGAAAACCATTTGTTTGATTATGGTTTTGACCAATGGTATTGGAGAAGGGCTAAGCTATATAAGGAGATGAAGATAAAAGTGACAAGGTGTGCAAGTTATGAATATCTTATGAATAGTTAGATATGAAGAAAATATGCATGTAATGGGCTATTGATGTTTTGCTTGATCTAAAATTAAGTATGCACTCGGGAATTTGATGATGGATCAGATCCAAGAGATCTGAGATGACAATCTTGATTATGAGGTGATTTGATCTATGTCGATAGTGTCTTGATGCATGATTTTTTTGTGTATGTCAATATCTGGGTGTGTCTGAAGTTTTGTGTTGCAACAAAGGCTTGAGTCAGAAATTGCATATATGTATGTGGCTTTTATAGCCTGCAAGATGCATACACATGTGAATGTGATACTGGTAAGTCATGTATACACGGGCTTGTTTCATGAAAAGCACATATACATGCAAATATGCTTTGAGGATAGCACATACAGAAAGTAGGGTTTTGATGAGAACTGTTAGTGTCGGTATCTTGATCCCTCCATCAGTGATCAAATTCTCTTGTTGCATTGCATATTAGATGTCTCACTCAGTCAGCTGCATTCCATTAGGAGCATGGATCATATGACCATAGTGGCTTGTTGTAAATTTTCCCTCATGCCCTTTACCTGCTGGCCCATTTCCATTCGTCAAGATCATCTGCAGTCATTTTTTGTCTTTAAATCTGCAAGGGTAATTTTTAGGGTTTCAGTTTCATTAGGTCTAGGGTTTTGTAAAAAAGGTCTTCAAAGTGTTCAATAACAGTTAGCAGGTGCATGAGGAGGTTGAATAAAGTTCCTATACCAATAAATTCCATCATCATATGCCTAGAAATGTATTTTTCCTCAAAACCCTGTTTTGAGGAAAAACAAAGTATTCTATGTTTCCATGTATATAATTTGGTGTAATTTCAATTTTTCATATGTAACAGCTTCAGTGGCAACCCTGGTCACCTTGCCAAGCTTTAGCATCTTCATCACCTACAAGGCAAACAAAAAGTGAAGTCATTCAGTTAATCCGAGGCAAAATAAAGCAAAACTTCCTAAAAACAGAGTTTGAAAAGAAAGTGTCAAGTGTAAACATTACAAAAGTGGGTTTTATGAGTGAAAAATTAAATTCTTTTGTATATAAGCCATTTCTTGTGTTTAAAAGACCCATTTGCATCCAAAAGAGAAAGAGAAACTTAGAGCAAGCTCGTGGTAGGAGAATTGTAGCAAACAGTTCCAGATTCAGGGGCGCGGTGCATTGGGTCAGTGGCACGGCGCATAGGGCTAGCACGGTGCATTGGGCCACCCTCCATAGTGTAAAAAATACACTAATGTAGCGCATACAGTAGGCGCGACATGTTGGGTTTTGTGGCGTGGCGCATAGAGCTGCGACCCATTTTCACCACGAAATTCATCAAAAAGCTCAATTAGCTCAGCTGCCACCTGTCCACAGTAAGTCAAAAACTCTTCCAATGCCAATGAATGTGTGTCTTAAGATGATTATGACGATTTAGTAAAAAAAAAAATTCAAACCCTACCTCCTTGCAATTTTTGTTCAAAGAACAATTGCTTAGGGTTTGTATATGTGTTTTTGTTACCATAACTCCCTCACCCTTTGATTCCTTGACTTCTTTTCTAGTTTCATTAACTCATTCCACTATGCCCATATCCCTAAATTCATTCACCCCTTATCCCCAATTCCCACTATCCCAAACACTAACTACAAAATTCCCAGACCCTAATTGCTATCCCAAAGCCTAAAAACTGTCCCTAAAACACTTCTATTCCCCAAATTCTAGTCAGCAACATTCCCAAAACCCCTCTTACCCTCTGCCTTCATAGTCCCTCATACATTTTCATACAGTCGGCGGCAAAAGATCAAAGACACCTAAAATCTCTTCATACTCATTTGGGACAACACAAACATTTGGCAAACTTGAAATCTGATCCTTCCTATGACCGAGATGAAGAGGCACATAGTGACTCTCCTACAAAAATGCATGCACCAAGGAGACCTCACAAGGGTGGTATAAACATATATGAGAGGAGCCTACTTCACTTGCCGAGCTGCAATCCTTCCCTGTTTCTGTCACGTGCTTTCAACAACAATCCTATTATCAGTTCTGTGAGATGGTTGCGAGAGTCCAGTACCATCATGAGTTGGCCAAGTTGTTTGTGCTTCATCTACATAATGGCTAAGTCACTCTAGCAGGCGTGACATTCACCTTGGCACCGAAGTCTATTTCTCTAGCAGCTAGCATTCCAAATGTTGGAGAGCAGTGGAATAAAAGGCAACAAATTGACAGGGAACATTATGAGCCATACATCAAGGCTAGTTACCAGAGACATCTCAGCAGAGTTTTTCCCTTCCAGTACCTGAAAGACTCATATGCTCCCTTGATGAAACTCATAATTAAGTATTTCAGCTGCGAGGGCTGGTTTTCTTGCCTATATGCTTATCACATCAGATTGTTGATGCACTTTACCAGGGTGAGAATGATGAATCTCCCCTACTTCATGTGCTGAAATATTGAGAAGATGACCACCCTAGTGCAAAGGAAGACTCCTCAGCAACAGTATAATAGCATATACCATTTTGCACTAATCAAGATTGTGGTCATGCACCAACTTGGTTTGCAGAACATCTCATGGGAGGAATTCATTTCTCCTGAGGTCTTCACGGCTCCTCAAGTACCTCCAGAAGCTTTTCATGAGACAGGTGGACCTTCAAGTCAGCAGGAGAAGCATGAGACATAGACCACACACAGACCACTAGTGTGCCGGTGTTTTTCACCTATCAAAAGGGCACTAGAAGGTTGTTTGCAGCAGCAAAGCAAGTATTATCTCCACCCGGGGTGGAAGGGATCTTGCTTCCTCCATTAGCAAAGCAGGTTCAGGACAAGGGCAAGGACCATTACATGATGAGGGGCCTTCAGGAGAGCAGGAGATAGATTTCATTCTCATTCAGGATGATGACACTGATTTGGGCCCACAAAGCTCAAAGCTCAAGGAGATCATCCAAGAGCAACAAGCGGACATCAATGATTTTTCCCTCAACCTAGAAATAGCTAAGTGGATAATAAAATACCTGGAGCAAAGAAACAAGTAGCTAGAGGATCAGCAAACCATTATGGAGCTGCAAAACATACGAGAAAACTGCCAAGTTGCCAAGAGGAGGAAAGTAAAGCTCACACCACTCGAATAAGAAATCAATGCTGATCAAGAATCTTGGCTTGAGAGAGTGAATATCCACTTAGAAAAGTTGCTAGAGAAGGCCAACAGGGAAAAACAACGCTGAGGCATATGGCCTACCATTACTTGGCAAGAAATAAAAGTTGCAAGGCAAGAATCAAAAACTTGAAGACCAAGTTGAAGAAGGCATCGAGGAAGAGATAGGAGAAAGATAGACTTCAGATCTTGGTTGAGGCTTCCTTGGCCCAAAACAACACTTGATGGAGAACACTCAGCCCAAATTTCAAAAAATTTGGGACACTTTTTGCAATTTTGGAATTTTTGGGCCAACGCACAGGGTTTTCTGTCCAATGCACTACGCCACCTGGCGCTCGCTTTTGATGGAGGCCTCCTTTTGAGGAAAACTCAGCATTTTTGGATTTTTCATGGAGAAATATGCATGCTCACCAATGGCCAAGAAATTTTGACAGGTTTTGAGCCCCCAAAAAGGTCAAAAACACCCCAAAAATGACCTTTCTGCCCCTTTTTGGACACACAGGAAGCAGTGTTGGGAGAACTCAGTTTGGGAGGGGCAAATGGACGCCAAATTCAGAAATTCCACCTGTTTTGGAAAGTAAACAGGTAGTCCTTTCCAACAAGCACACTTGGAGTAAATTTGGACACAGCAAAGGCCTCCAAAAGCAGCTGCAAAAAGGTGCTATGCATAGAGAAATCAGTGTGGCGCATTGGGGAAATTTTACTCAGTTTAACCAAAAATACTCTGTTTTCGCCTAGTTTTTTGACAGTTTGACTTTTTTCCTTCTTAATGTCAAACTCATGATGTAATTTAATGTAATTTGATGGATATTGATGTAATTATGTTAAATTTTCACTTATAGAGGTAGATTCATCCATCTAAAAGCAGTTTGCAACTGAATGAATCAATTCCCTAGGTTTTAGAGGCAAGTTGTTCCACTGCCTATTTTTTAGTTCTTAGTTTAGAATTTGTTGGAACAGTTCCTAAATTCATGAACTCAACCCCTAGAGGTTAGGATGAGTGGTTGTTTGCCTATATCTTGTTATTTTTCAATCATTACCAAAGGTTGGACTTTTGAGAAAGCTTGGAGCTTCATTGTATACATTTTTCAGCAGTTTTGACTAAGGAATAGACCAGGATTTGTAGCACTCTGTGGGATTCATGTGGCATCTTGCTTTGATATTGTGTTTCCTTCTGTAAATGTAAGTTTACATGTGTTTTATGTATGCCATTATCTCTCTTGTTTCATCTTAACTAAAACAAACAAGGATAAAGGTAGAATCCATTGAAATTGTAGTGCTCTACCTAGGGTTTACTTAGTTATTTATGTTTTTAGCTATTTGAAGAGGATTCCCGAGGTTTTCGTGCCCTCTTCAACTCCTCACCTGTCTAAAGCTCTCCATTTCATTCAATTTGAAGTATCAAAATCATTTGCCTATCTTTCCCCATTGAGATCTCTGCAAAACTGAGCCTCATTCCCCAGACCCAAAAATTGCCTTTTCCATTGAGCCAAAAGAACATCATCAAATTCAATCAAACTCTTTTTCACACATACCTAGCCTAAAATCAGTTTTCACATCAGTCATCTCAAGCCCCATTGATCATCTTTGCTGAGATTGATAGGAGAGATCCCTCTCCCAACCTGGTAGGGCTAGTTGCCAGGTTAAGCGTGGTTTGATGTTACCCTAGATCTTACCTTTCTCAGCCTGAGGTAGGTTTAGGCACTAACATAGTGGCGACCGTACTGGGGAAGAGATTGTTTGTTTGTTAGTGTTCTTCATTTTATAAACTATAGACAGAGCCTAAAGTTATGCCAGGAAGCCTTCCAAATGCTTTTGCTTTGCATTAGCGAAAGTAGATAAAAGCTGATTCAGTCAATGTCCGGTCTAGTCTTATAAGTTGAACATCTGACTTGCAAATTGGCCCAGTACATGTATCAAAGTTAGATCTGATTATTGATGGTGGACAACGATCAGACACAAGAAGGCTGAAATCATTCACCTAACGACTCTAGTGTCGAAGAATCCCAAGGTTCAAAATTTTTATGGCGACTCTACCCTTCAAAAATTAGTAGCCTCAAGAATTTCTTGGTGAATTCATTGTTATCAAAATGGTTTTGCTAGATTGAAGGTATGCTCCCATGAGCCGAGATCACATTCCAGGTTTTTCAAATAAAATTCCTAAGGTAGATTGGAAAAGGAATTTGCCTACGTTTAAAGATGATGATAGGAAGGATGTTGCTTTACATCTGGTTATATTTCACATACATATTTGCAAGTTGAAGGTTGATTTTCCTAAAGATTGTTTGATGAAGATATTCATGGCCACTCTGGAAGGTGAAGCCCGATCTTGCTATGAAAGTTTTCCGCCTGCTTGTAATTACTGTTTAAAGGATTTTCATGCCAGGTTCTTTGAAAGGTATAAAGAATCTTATCCATCATTAAATGTAGTTGAGAAATGTTGTAGCCATGTTTATAGTTTTATTGAAAGCCTTGAGAAATTTTGTGAAGATGATGAATTCATGGACGATGAGATCATGGAAGCTCTGTACAAAAATCCATTTCAGTAGCATAAAGAGAGCTTAGAGGATAATTGTCAAGATGATCAAGAAAATTTGCAGTAGGATCAAGCTCTTAGTGCAATGGAAAATGATGAAAGAGAAGGTTTTACTTCAGATCTATCCATAGAAGAATACAACATGCATGAAAATCAAGTTTCAATTTCAGAATATGATAAAGTCAAGTCACTATTTCAGATCTAGATTCAGATTGTGATGATCAAGAGTACCTTGTGCTGAATCCCTTGAAGGAGAGCTCTGCTATTGAGATCATCTGGAATGAAGAAGACATAGTTATTGACCAAAGCCTTCATGAGGAGGTAATCCAGTCATTTCATGAAAAACAAGATGAGATCTTTGTTCAAGTAAGTGAAAAATATTATTTTGATAACTCAGTGGTAAATGATAATTTGATTGCCATGTCATATGAAGATGATCAACAATGTTTTCAAATTTCACAAGACCAGGGAATTGAGGACTGTCATTCATATTTTTCATGTTTTGAAATGTTATTTCAAGAAGACAATAATCGCTTGAGCAAAACAAAACAGAAAGTATTCTCTCCTCTGTCTGAAGATGAGATAGATCGACCACTGAAAGGTCAAGTTCCAACCCAAGCTAATGCAGGTCTGCAGTGTGCACATGGTCAAGAAGATGCGAGTGAAACTTCTTCTTCTTTTGAAAATGATGATAGTCTTGAAATTAGATTTATAGATCAACAAACATATAATATTTTCTTTCATGAAGATGATAAGGCTATCATGTTTGATAATATTGAAGACTTTTTTCTGTTAAGAATGAACTAGACCATGAAATTGAGGAATACAAGCATGAGAGAGACAATATGCTAGAATTTCTCATGCTCGAGGAATTTACAGCTGACACTCAGATAGCAGGAGCTAATACCTCTCTTTGCCTTCCCATCACTTGGCAACCAGTTGTTCTTTCAGATCAGAATGAAGGGAG
Source organism: Pinus taeda (assembly GCA_000404065.3). Classification (NCBI taxonomy): domain Eukaryota; kingdom Viridiplantae; phylum Streptophyta; class Pinopsida; order Pinales; family Pinaceae; genus Pinus; species Pinus taeda. The sequence goes on from APFE030257412.1 coordinate 65,279, forward strand.
TACTTGTATGTTTGCTGCTGGATCTCAAGACAAGATAGTGCTTCAGGATTATCAAGATCCCTTTGGAATTATTTTGTAAGCATTAGAGAAAATGAATGTTGACTGGTTTGTTAGCATAAGCCTCGGTTTCAGTTGTTATTATGATTTGCCTACATGTACATTGTTCTACTTGCTCGGGGAAAGTAAGAGCATAATTACGGTATGTAGCCATCTGTTGGATTGGTTACATTGGAAGGCCCACTTCACATGATTGTACATATTTCATCAATAGGCAAGTGGTTTTCTTCATGATTTGAAGCCCTCAAATCTCGATGGATTGCTGCCATTAAAAAGCTTTGTAAGTGCTAATTTCAGTTAAGTAGGTCTTGAGTCATTTTTGTTTTAGTTAGTTCCAAAATAGTTTTAGAGCAAGTGTGTACTGTCGCCATTCATTCAGTTTCAGGCCTGAAGTGAAGTCTATAAAACTGAAGGTTTGATTTTAGTTTTGGTGTGTCAGTTGTTTGAGTCATTTTCGAGTCAGTGTTCAGTATTGTAATTAAGTTAGTTTGTGTCGTCAAGTCATCCGTTTTTAGTCATGCATTTTAGCTTGAGTTTTTGACTCCATTACCCAATGGATAACGCACTGGCTTTCTTTCCCAGAGATTTGTAGTTCTTGGCACCTCCAAGGAACTACCATCCCCATTGGAGCCAATGTTAGTGTCGGTATCTTCATCCCTCCGCCAGTGATCAAATTCTCTAATTGCATTGCATATTAGGTGTCTCGCTAAGTCAACTGCATTCCATTAGGAACATGGATCATCTGATAGTAGTGGCTTGTTTTACATATTCCCTCATGCCCTTTATCTGCTGGCCCATTTCCATTCGTCAAGATCATCTGCAGTCATTTTTTGTCTTTAAATCTGCAAGGGTCATTTTAAGGGTTTCAGTTTCATTAGGTCTAGGGTTTCATCAAAAAGGTCTTCAAAGTGTTCAATAACAGTCAGCAGGCACATGAGGAGGTTGAATAAAGTTCTTGTACCAATAAATTCCATCATCATATGCCCAGAAAAGTATTTTTCCTCAAAACCTTATTTTGAGGAAAACCAGATTATTCTATGTTTTCATGTATATAATTTGGTGTGATTTCAATTTTTCATATGTAATAGCTTCAGTGGCAACCCTGGTCACCTTGCCAAGCTTTAGCATCTTCGTCACCTGCAAGGCAAAAAAAAAGTCAAGTGATTTAGTTAATCAGAGGCAAATAAAGTAAAACTGCCTAAAAAAAGAGTTTGAAAAGAAAGTGTCAAGTGTAAACATTACAAAAGTGGGTTTTATGAGTGAAAAATTAAATTCTTTTGTATATAATCCATTTCTTGTGTTTAGAAGACCCATTTGCATCCAAAAGAGCAAGCTCGTGGTAGGAGAATTGTAGCAAACAATGCTAAATTCAAGGGTGTGGCGCATTGGGTCAGCGGTGCGGCGCACAGGGCTCGCTCGGCCCATTGGGCCATCCTCCACAGTGTAAAAAATACACCAGTGCGGTGCATAGAGCTGCAACCCAATTTCACCACGAAATTCATCCAAATGCTCAATTAGCTCGGCTGCCACCTATCCACAGTAAGTCAAAAACTCTTCCAATGCCAATGAATGTGTGTGTTAAGATGTTTATGATGATTTAGTAAAAAAAAATTCAAACCCTACCTCCTTGCAATTTTTGTTCAAAGAACAATTACTTAGGGTTTGTAGATGTGTTTTTGTTACCATAACTCCCTCAACCTTTGATTCCTTGACTTCTTTTCTATTTTCATTAACTCATTCCACTATCCCCATATCCCTAAATTCATTCACCCCTTATCCCCAATTCCCACTATCCCAAACCCTAACTACAAAATTCCCAAACCCTAATTGCTATCCCAAAGCCTAAAAATTGTCCCTAAAACCCTTCTATTCCCTAAATTCCAATCAACAACATTCCCAAAACCCCTCTTACCCTCTCCCTTCATAGTCCCTCATACATTTTCATACACTTGGTAGCAAAAGATCAAAGACACCTAAAATCTCTTCATACTCATCTAGGACAACACAAACATTTGGCAGACATGGAATCTGATCCTTCCTATGACCGAGATGAAGAGACACACAATGACTCTCCTACAGAAATGCATGCACCAAGGAGACCTCACAAGGGTGGTAAAAATATACAGGAGGAGCCTACTTCACTTGCCGAGCTGCATGCCTGCTCTCTTGTTGTCACGTGCTTTCAACACCACTCCTGTTATCAGTTCTGTGAGATGGTTGCGAGAGTCCAGTGCCATCATGAGTTGGACAGGTTGTTTGTGCTTCATCTACATAATGGACAAGTCACTCTAGCAGGTGTGACATTCACCTTGACACCGAAGTCTATTTTTCTAGCAACTGGCATTCCAAATGTCGGAGAGCAGTGCAATAAAAGGCAACAAATTGACAGGGAAAATTATGAGCCATACATCAAGGCTAGTTACCAAAGACATCTCAGCAGAGTTTTTTCCTTCCGGTACCTGAAAGACTCATATGCTCCCTTGATGAAACTCATAATTAAGTATTTCAGCTGTGAGGGCCGGTTTTCTCACCTATATGCCTATCACATCAGATTATTGATGCACTTTACCAGGGTGAGAATGATGAATATCCCCTACTTCATGTGCTGAAATATTAAGAAGATGACCACCTTAGTGCAAAGGAAGACTCCTTTGAAGCAGTATAACAACATATACCATTTTGCACTAATTAAGATTGTGGTCATGCATCAGCTTGGTTTGTAGAACATCTCATGGGAGGAATTCATTTCTCATGAGGTCTTCACGGCTCCTCAAGTACCTCCAGAAGCTTTTCATGAGACAAGTGGACCTTCACGTCAGTAGGAGAGTCATGAGACACAGACCGCTAGTGTGCTGGTGTTTGTCACCTATCAAAAGGGCACTAGAAGGTTATTTGCAGCAACAAAGCGAGTATTATCTCCACCCGGGGTGGAAGGGGTCTCGCTTCCTCAATCATCAAAGCAGGTTCAAGACAAGGGAAAGCGGCCATTACATGATGAGGGGCCTTCAGGAGAGCAGGAGACAGATTTCATTCTCATTCAGGATGATGACACTGATTTGGGCCCACAAAGCTAAAACTTCAAGGAGATCATCCAAGAGCAACAGGCGGACATAAATGATTTGTCCCTCAACCTAGAAAGATCTAAGTGTATAATAAAATACCTAGAGCAAAGAAACAAGTAGCTAGAGGATCAACAAACCATTATGGAGCTGCAAAACATACGAGAAAACCGCCAAGCTGCCAAGAGGAGGGAAGTGAAGCTCACACCACTCGAGCAAGAAATCAATGCTGATCGAGAATCTTGGATTGAGAGAGTGAATATCCACTTAGGAAAGTTGTTGGAGAAGGCCAACAAGGAAAGAACAATGTTGAGCCATATGGCCTATCATTACTTGGCAAGAAATAAAAGTTGCAAGGCAAGAATCAGAAACTTGAAGGCCAAGTTGAAGAAGGCATCGAGGAAGAGAAAGGAGCAAGATAGACTTCAAATCTTGGCTGAGGCTACCTTGGCCCAACACAACACTTGATGGAGAACACTCAGCCCAAATTTCAAAAAATTTGGGACACTTTTTGCAATTTTGGAATTTTTGGGCCAAAACACAAGATTTTATACCCAATGCGACGCGCCACCGGGCGCTCGCTTTTGATGGAGGCCTTCTTTTGAGGAAAAAACAGCATTTTTGGTTTTTTCATGGAGAAATATGCATGCTCACCAATGGCCAAGAAATTTGGACAGGTTTTGAGCCCCCAAAAAGGTCAAAAACACCCCAAAAATGACCTTTCTGCCTCTTTTTGGACACACAAGAAGCAGTGTTCGATGAACTCAGTTTTGGAGGGGCAAATGGAGGCCAAATTAAAAAATTCCACTTGTTCTAGAAAGTAGACAGGCAGAAATTTGCAACAAGCACACTTGGAGCAAATTTGGACACTGGGAAGGCCTCCAAAAGAAACTGCAAAAAGGCACTATGCATAGAGAAATCAGCATGGCACATTGGGGAAATTTTGCTCAGTTTGACCAAAAATACTCTGTTTTTCCTAGTTTCTTGACAATTTGAATTTTTTCCTTATTAATGTCAAACTCATAATGTAATTTTATGTATATTGATGTGATTATGTTAAATTTTCACTCATATAGGTAGATTCATCCATCAAAAAGTAGTTTGCAACTGAATGAATCAGTTCCCTAGTTTTTAGAGGCAAGTTGTTCCACTGCCTACTTTTTAGTTCTCAGTTTAGAATTTGTTGGAACAACTCCTAAACTCATGAGCTTGACTCCTGGAGGCTAGGATGAGTGGTTTTTTGCCTATATCTTGTGATTTTTCTATCTTTAGCAAAGGTTGGACTTTTGAGAAAGCTTGGAGCTTCATTGTATACATTTTTCAGCAGTTTTGGCTAAGGAATAGACTTGGGTTTGCAGCTCTCTATGGGATTCATGTGGCATCTTGCTTTGATATTGTGTTTCCTTCTATAAATGTAAGTTTACATGTGTTTTATGTATGCCATTATCTCTCTTGTTTCATCTTAACTAAAACAAACAAGGATAAAGGAAGAATCCATTGAAATTGCAGTGCTATACCTAGGGTTTGCTTAGTTATTTATGTTTTCAGCTGTTTGAAGAGGATCCCTGAGGTTTTCTTTACCTCTTCAACTCCTCACCTATCTAAACCTCTCCACTTCGTTTAGTTTGAAGTATCAAAATCATTTTCCTATCTTGCCCCATTGAGATCTCTGCAAAACTAAGCCTCATTCCCCAGACCCAAAAACTGCCTTTTCCATTTGAGCCAACAAAACATCATCAAATTCAATCAAACTCTTTTGCACACATACCTAGCCTAAAATTAGTTTTCACATCAGTCATCTCTAGCCCCATTGATCATCTTTGCTGAGATTGACAGGAGAGAGCCCTCTCCCAACCTGGTAGGGCTAGCTACCAGGTTAAGCATAGTTTGATGTTACCCTAGATCATACCTTTCTCAACCTGAGGTAGGTTTAGGCACTAACAAGAAGGATGTTTGATCAATTTATTTAGTCTTACTATGTTTCTATTATCTATCAAGGAAGTCTTCTTGATGATTTGGGCTTAAAATTTGATGTTTTGCTTATGAATTGACTGATTGAAGAATGTTGAAGTTACTTGCTATTTGTGAATTAAGATCAATGAAGGTTCTGTGGTTGTTTCACAATGATGCAGAGAATATGAGTATGATTCAGTATTTATTTCAGAGAAACAACAGTTCAGTTTTCAAGATTTAGTGGTTCAAGATTTGTACACGGGTATGTTCATGTAAAGCGCATACACTCATGGGTTTTCTATTGTAAAATAGTGTGTATATTTTGACATATCATTGATTAGGGTTTGCAGTAACATAATATGGTTTCTGTGATGTGTAGTATGTTGATTGGTATTCTGGTTACAATGTTTCGACTATTCTGGTTGTTCAAGTTGATTGATTTGGGTTTCAATTGATTGGTTGAGTTTTGGTTGATTCAATTGATGATTGAATCAGTTGGGTCAGAGATTGATGATTGAGTGCAGAGATCAATTTCTAGTTATGATATTTGGTTTTTAAATGTTGGTAGTTGGGTCAATCTTTAAATTTGATGAAACGTGGCCTCCAAGTTGTGATGTGTTGTAGCAGGTAGATCTAGTATGAAAATTTATGAAATGTGGTCCTCGAAGGTGTTGAGGGCTGGAGCCCTCAATGAGGGAGTTGAAGCTTCCTTATAGTGGTAGCTTCTAAATCAGATCAGGGGGTTAGATCTCCCTTCTGACGGGTGTCGGTAAACTAGATAAGGGGGTTGGTGCTCCCTTCCAGTGGGTGTTGGAGAACGAGTGAAGGTTGTAGCCTTCTGTAGGTGGGTGACTACATGCTCGTGTGAGTCTGTGCCAATACAAGATTGTAAGAAGTTTTTATTTATATTAAAAAGAAGATAGAGATGACAACAGTGGTGGTTTTTTCCCATATTGGGTTTCCACATTAAATCCTGGTATTTATGTCTATTGATTATGTGTGATGGTTTATTTTGTTATTACTACAGGTGGTTATTGTTTATATAATGTTGAATGAAGTATTGATGCACTGGATTTCGATAAACAGACGATGAATTAACTGAAAATAAGTTTTCTGGATATACACTAGTGGTGTTAATAAACAATCGCGTACACACGCGGGTTACCATAAGTAAAGTCGCATAAAAAAATATGAAATTGAAAAGTTTAATGATTTGAAAATATTGATTCAACCCCCCACCCGGCCCCTCACCCCAGTGTTTTTCCCAACAATTGGAATCAAAGCAGGTCCTTCGGCAAAAGCTTGATCGCTTGAAGGAGACCCGACAAGACAACGGAAAAGAAGAAAAAGAAGAGAGAAACTCACAAGAAGAAAATCATAAATAGAATAAAATATTCAAAAGCATTATCAGGTATGGTATTTTGTTCCAAATGTGATCCATTTCATTGTCTATGCAATAATGATAGTGATGGAGAAGATGAGTTTGATTAAGAATGTTATTTACTTATGACATTTGAAGATGAGTCTAATGATAATTTCGTGGATGCCCTAGAAAAAAAGGATGTGTTTATTGAAGAAATATCTCATATTAAGATTTTTTTCAAAGAGGCTAAATTAGCATAATAAAATTTGAATAAACAAATCAAAGAATAGGAAGAGCATAATGAGAATCTAGAATGCGAAATAGTCACTCTAAGGAAAGAACTTGAGAGAGAAAAAAATTCTTAATCTCAGATTTGCTAAAGCATATGAAACCTTGGATGAAATCATCAAATTTCAATTCTCACCTCTTATAAAGATAGGTCTTGGATACTATGAAGAAACATCAAAATTTGTAAAGTCGTCTATAGAAAAAGAAAGCTATCTCAATGTAGTAAAAAGAAGTATTCAACATCACTCCCTCCAATAGCAAAATAATAAAGGACCAAATACCTCCCAGGTAAATTCTTCTCAGTTCAATAAAAAGAATCACATTGGAAGGTACTATACTCCCATATGCTTTTACTTTAATGGACAATGTTTTTCTTGTCACAATTTTGGTCATAAGGCTACTCAATATGTTGCTTACAAAACTATCACGACTAGGGAAGCAAGAAAATAAAAGAATGAGAAATATTGTCCCAATGCCTTATCTCCCCTTCAATATGAAAATTCATGCTCCTTTTGCAATAACTTTGGGCATAAAGAATCTAAATGCAGGAGCAAAGGGTGATCAATATCTCAGGATAAGCAAATGGAAACAACATCTAAGGTATGGAAAAAGAAAACCATTGAATCTGAGAATTGTGGTCTCGCTTTATATGCAGGGGATCAAGAAAATTTGTGGTACATTGATAGTGGATGCTCAAAACAAATGATAGGTGATAAAGATAAGTTTATGTCTTCTAATTAAATAAGGAAAGAAAAGAATGTAACCTTTGGAAACAATACACCTTCTACTATAAAAGGAAAAGGAACTATTATGTTAAAAGAAAAGGTTAAAGTTAGAAATGTTTTATTTCTTGATGGGTTGAGGCATGACTTGTCAGATGTCAACTAGATCTATGACCAAGGGAATGAATTTTTTTTTCAGATCAAAGAATCATGTGGTCTAAAATCACGATACAGGAGAGACCATAATAAAAGGAACAAGAACTCCAAGTAATGTCTATGTATTGGAAGGAAATCTAGAACAATGTTACTTAAGCATAACAGAAGAAGGTTAGTAATGGCACAAAATATTGGGACATCTAAGCTTCAGTCAAATACATAAGTAAAGTAAGCTAAGAGCAGTTCATGATTTTCCAAACATATCTTTACTAGAAAATACCATATGTAAATCATGCTAATTCGTTAAGAAAACCTGGGTACAATTCAATGCCAAAGAAGGTTCTATGAGTAGGCCTCTTGAACTTATTCATACTGATTTGTGTGGGCCAGTAAAGAACATGTCACTTAGAGGTGAACAATATTTCATCTTATTTACTGATGATTTTACTAGAATGTGTTGGATTGGTTTATTAAAGTATAAAGGTGAAGCATTTGATAAATTTAAGGTCTTCAAAGCCTTAGTTGAGATTGAGTCAAACATGAAAAACAAATATCTCAGATATGATAGGGGAGGAGAATACATATCAAACAATTTTTTTGATTTTTGTGAATAGCATGCATCAAGACAAATTTTTCAATAGCTAAGACTCCTCAACAAAATGGAGTAGTAGAAAGAATGAATAGAACAATTCAACAAACGACATGTACCATGATTTATGGGTCTAAGACACCTCATACCTTATGGGGTGAAGTGAAACATACAATGGTAAATATTCTTAACAAAGCTCATATCCGTGTGAACAGTGATAAAATGCCTTATGAACTTTGGTGCAGTAAACCCCCAACTATTAAGAATTTCAGATTTTTTGGAAGTAAGTGTTACATAAAGAATAATAATGTTAAACTTGGAAAGTTTTAAGCTAGAGATGATGGAGGAATTATCCTTGGATACTCCTATAGAAGAAAAGGATATAAATATTACAATAAAAGAATTTAAAGGATTGTTGAAAGTGTCGATGTTCTGATTGATGAAGCATCCATGGGCATCAAAAAGGAATCACCAATATATGACGAAGATCATATTATATCTAGCCAAAATAATGAGGAGGAAAGAATCAATGAAGCATTAGATGAAGGAAGTGGCAATACAAAAGCACCAGAAAAGACTCCATCAAGGTATGTTCGGAAAAACCATCTAGAATCTAAAATTCTAGGTGGTAAGATGTCTGGAATACAAACTAGAAGAACTCTTGTTGGAACTGCGAGTCATCTAGCCTTACTATCCACTATTGAACCACAAAATGTAAATCAAGCTAGCAAAGATGAATGTTGGGTTAAATCTCTAAATGAAGAACTTGACCAAATAGAAAAGAATCACACTTGGGAATTAGTTCCTAGACCTCATGATAAGAATGTTACTGGGACAAAATGGGTATTCAAAAATAAATTAAACAAGAATGAAAAAGTAATTAGAAATAAAGAAAGACTTGTTTGCAAAGGCCATGTTGAATAAGAAGGAATAGAATTTGAAGAAGCATTTGCACTTGTAGCTAGACTTGAAGCCATAAGGATGTTTCTTTCCTTTTCAAGTTTTCATCCTTTCAAAGTCTATCAAATGGATGTTAAATCTGCATTTTTAAATGGGAACCTAGAAGAAGAAGTCTATATTGAACAACCTGAATGGTTTATTCTAGGAAACGATTAAAAACTTGTTTGCAAACTCAAGAAGGCATTGTATGGGCTAAAACAATCCCCTTGTGCATGGTATTATCACCTTGACAAATATCTTCAATAACAAGGCTTCACTAAGGGTTTGCTAATAGCAACCTATATATAAAGGTGGATGATGATAAAATTTTAATTGTTATTGTTTATGTGGATGACATCATATTTGGTATCAATGAAAAATCCATGAGTCAGGTTTACTATTGAGAAATGGCAACAAGAAATTCTAGTTTAATTTGTCCTTGAATTAAACTGTGAATTAAAATCGAATTCTATTCTCATAGAAACTTGTAAATAGTTAATTAAGTTTAATTCCCTTAATTAGCTTAGGAATTTCAAGTTGGAAGTATTTTTATAGTCATGTATAAGTTCTCCCTAGATTTTAGGGGTTCAGGATAAGTTTATTTGAGTTGTAATTAGATAACTCGGTTTGACTAAGTTATAGATAGTTAAACTAGTTCTAACTGTTTGTATTCTCGACAACATTCATGGCCAAACATAGGTATTATGTTATATTTGTTGATGAATTTTCTTGTAAATGGTGGATATTTTTCATGGAGAAGAAGGATCAAACTTACACAAAGTTTTATGAATTTAAAGCATTAGTTGAGAAAGAGTCTAGAAAGAATTTTAAAGATTTGAGGAGTGATAATGGTGGTGAGTATGTTACAAATGAGTTTAAGAACCTATGTGTAGGAGAATGGATTAAACAAGAGTTGACGACACCCCATAATCCACAACAAAATGGGGTCATTGGGGGGAAGAACAAAAGCATTGTAGAGGCAACATGGGTGATGTTGCATGATCAGGGCCTACCACTACAATTGTGGGTTGAGGCATGAAACACAATGGTTTATTTCCAGAATGATAGCCCACATTGAATTCTTGGGATGAAGACACCAGAGGAGGCTTATTTTGGTAAGAGACAAGATGTTGGTCACTTCAAGATTTTTTGGTCATCGGTATATTTCTATGTGACCAAAGATGCACATAAGAATATTTAGCCGACAACATATTTGGGGATATTTGTGGGGTACATTGATACACCTCATAACTAGCGGGTGTACTTGCCGACCAACAGGATGACAATGGTTTGCTGGGATGTCAAATCTGATGAGGAGAAGGCCATGTGAGTTTCCCTTAAGAGGGAGATTGAGCTACATGTGGTTGAGAATATTTTAGCTCCTAAAGTTGAGGAGCCTCATATTGATGTGGAGTAGCCACATGTAGAGGATTAGAGAGTGGAGACATCCACTCAAGTAGAGTGTTCCATAGATGGAAGAAATTGCACCAGAGAGGCTGATAGGTTATTGCATGATGCATGAGAGAATGTGGGAGCACCCACATCTCAGTGCAGGACGAGGAGTTCACCTGAGAGGTACACTCAATACATGGCTCTTATCAACTGATGTGTTGATACAAAGCCATCTTCCTTTGTAGGAAGCAGTGTAGAAACTGGTTTGGGCTGATGCCATGATGGAGGAGTACAATTCCATAGTTCATAACAATGTTTGGGATGTGGTCTTGAGACTAGAGAACAACTTAGTGGTGAGCTCCCACTGTCTTTACAAGGTAAATTAAGTTGTAGATGGTAGTGTGGAGAAGCATAAGGCTAGGTTTGTGGCCCGTGGCTTTTCATAGGTAAAGGGGATTGACTATGATGCGACATTTTATCCTATTTCAAGGTACTCATCAATCAAATCTATATTGGCACTATTAGCACAAATGGGTTGGAAGATGCATCAAATGGATGTTTAGACAACTTTCCTTAATGGCATGATTGAGGAAGAGGTATACATAGAGTAGCCTGAAGATTTTGAGACCTTCAACCATGACTCACATGTGTGCTAACTCAAGAGGGATTTGTATGGGCTGTAGCAAGCACCCCATGCTCAGTACACTAGGATTGATAGCTACTTCTTCAGGTTGGGCTTCACCAAGAGTGAAGAGGATGTGATCCTGTACCACATAGCAGTGGAAGGTAAATTGTTGATCATTGTGTTATATGTCAACAATTTGATTTTGAAAGGTGATGATCAGTTGATCAAGTCTTGCAAGGAGGATCTTGCAAGAGAGTTTGAGATGAAGGAAATGGGGCTCATGCATCACTTTATGGGCATGGAAGTGTGACAAGGTGATGGGAAATTTTTTGTTTCTCAGGGAAAGTATGCCAATGAGATACTCAATATATTTCACATGGAGTGCAGCAAACCCATGTAGACTCCTCTAGCAGGTAACTAGAGGAAGGAGGATTCTACTTTTGGGGAAGCTGTGGAAGCTACTGTTTATAGGAAGCTTGTGGGTTCACTCATGTATTTGCTGAACACACTACCGGATATGTGCTATGCAGTAATAAAACTTATTCAAGTGAAGGTTAGGCCTACCAAGCTGTATTGGAAGGTGTCAAATAATGTGTTGAGACACCTCGAGGGAGCTACTCAATATGGATTGTGGTAAAAACGGATAGAGGGATTCAAGATTCAAAGCGTCACCAATGCATATTGGGGAGGGATTCCATCTGAAAGGGAGAGCACATTAGGAGGGATCTTCAGTATTGGGTTATCAACAGTTTCTTGGTACAACAGGGAACAAAGTTCAGTTGCACTCAGTCCTGCATAGGCAGAGTACATGGATGCAAGTTAGGTGGCATGTGATTCCATCTGGATGAGGAAGATTTTGCTTGGTTTGTTTGGTTAGCAGATGGATCCATCTATGATTTACTACGATAACCATAGATGTATCAAATTCTCTGAAAATCTATTTTTTCATGATCGTTCCAAGCATATTGATATCCAATATCATCATCTCAGAGATTGTGTATTGAGGCAGATTATGTTGTTGGAGTCCATTCCCACGGAGGAGCAAGGTGCTAACATTTTGACAAAGGCATTATCCAGATGTGAATTTGAGTTTCATAGAGATAGGATTGGGGTAGCTGATAATCCCTTTCTTGTTGAGAGGGAGTGTTGAGAAATGGCAATAAGAAATTCAAGTTTAATTTGTCCTTGAATTAAACTATGATTTAAAATCAAATTCTATTCTCATAGTTGTTCAAATATAACCATTATTTGAAATTTTGGTCTCTACATTGCTCTTTATTTAAGCCTTTGCCATGGTCTACCTATTCATCTGGTCATGATGATGAACCACACTTGTTGGTTCAAAATGCGTCGACCAAAAATTTCTCTTTTGTGATTTCTATTGAAAGACTTTGCTTAATTTATTATGGATCACAGAAGCCTGAATACAGAAACAAAATTAGCTCAGGAATTTTGAGTTGGAAGTATTTCTGTAGTCATGTATATGTTCTCCCTAAATTTTAGGGGTCCAGGATGAGTTTATTTGAGTTGTAGTTAAATAACTCAGTTTGGTTGAGTTATAGACAGTTAAACTAGTTCTAACTATTTGTGGAACTAGTAGATGTCTAATAGTGAGTTGGTGCATTAGTGCATCCTTAGTGCTACTCTAGATAATTGAATATTCCATCATGAGAAACTCATGCATGTCAGTTTAGAGAAAGACCCAGTTAATACTAGAGTGCAGGGACAATGTACTATCAGTTGTAGAGTGACCCAAGTTATACAGATCAAGCATGCAATCAGAAGAGGACCTAGTTTTGGATTGTGCAGTTATGGAAGAAGGAACTCCCAATTAAATATGGGTTATTTCTCACAGGAATTGCACAAGGAAATAGGGGCTCAGTAAGCAGCAGAAATTGGCTAAGTGTTGGTAAGTGTGGTTTTGTGAGGTAAAGAGTTGATCATACTTGTGCATGAATTGTTCTTGTGAGAACAAGCTTTGTATTCACTCAGAATTTTTATTAATGCAATAGATAGTCATGGTTTTGAGTAGTGGATTTCCCCAGATAAACAATTGTGTTATGTGTCTTTGATTATATTCCTCTTGTATATTATTTTTTTCATTGATCATTGGTTTCTATTGTTTAAAGAGTAGAGTAGATTCTTGTCTTATGTTTTAGTACATTACATGAGTTGTGAATCTACGAGAAAATCTACATATTCTTCTGTCATGAAGCAACAACTTGAAATTTCTTTACTTGGTGAACTAACATACTTTCTTGGTTTACAAGTATAACAAGCAAAGAATGACATCTTCCTCTCAGAAACAAAGTACCTTAAGGAAATTCTAAAGAAATATGGTATGGAAGATTGTAAACCAGTCTGCACACCCATGGTGACAAGATTTCATCTCAGTTCGCATGATGATTCTCTCGCAATCAACCAACCAGAATACAGATCCATGATTGGAAGTCTACTTTATCTTATAGGAAGAAGACCAGATATCATGCATGCTATTGGGATTGTTGGATGATTTCAGGCTGATCCAAAGGAAACTCATCTTCAAGGAGTCAGAAGAATATTCAAATATCTACAAGGCACTCAAGACATTGGTTTATGGTATCCCAAAGATGAATATCTTACTCTTCATGCTTATAAAAATGCAGATTGGGTAGGAAATGTGGATGATAGAAAAAGCACTAGTGGAGGATCATTCTATATGGGGCCCTTCTTGGTATCACGGTTCAGAAAAAACAAATCCCAATTGCTTTATCTACTGCAAAAGAAAAATATGTTCCTTCTGCATCATGTTGCACACAACTTCTTTGGATGATGCAAACGTTGCAAGATATTCAAATCAATTGTTCCCCACCCATTTCCATTTTATGTGATAATACAATTGCAATTAGTATTTCAAAGCATTTGGTTATGCACTCCAAGACCAAGCATATTCCAATCAAATATAATTTTCTAAGAGAAGAGGTGCTTGAACAAAAGGTCAAACTGGAATATGTTCCCTCAAAAGAGTAAGTTGTTGATTTTTTTACAAAACCTCTTCCACGTGATGCATTTGAATATCTCAGACAACAATTAGGAATGGTCTTTGCTTCATAGCTCAGTTCATTCTTCACGTTCAAAGGGGAGTAATACATGTTTTGTCTAGATGATGAATCCCATGGTTGTTATTTTACTTTCATGTTACTTATACCACTAACAGGGCTATGGTGTAGTAACAATAAATAGGTACTGACTGAACATACTCAAAGGGGCCTGAAGATGTGAAATTTCAGTATTTCACTTTCTGTATGCATATCTTATGAAGACAAGTCACGTGTATACGTGACTTCTGAACTAAAAAATCATGTATATTTTGGTACGAGGAAGAAATAGTGGGACAAACTTAGGAAAAGGGTCTTATATGCTTTAATCAATTATTGATTGGCTTTTATGTTCTGATGGTTGATGATTACAATTTTTTGATGCTATTTAGAAGTGATTTTAGCCTTTATAATTTGTTGATACCTTGATGGATGACTGGTTTTTGAATATGCTTTGATGATTCTTACTGATATATGAGATGATATAATCAGATCCGATAGTGAACAGTTGGTACAAGTTCAGGGGGAGCATTTACTATGCTTCTAATAATGCATTGTTGGAATTATGTTTGTTTGATACATAATGACATTATCAATAGGTTGATAATATTGAAGCTACATTGTCTTATCTTGTGAATTGATGATGGAAATATACAGGTTGTTGTTCTTGGTGTTGTTGAAAGATGCTTATGGTGTAGATCATAATAGTAGTAGTCAATATTACATTAATAAATGGGAACCCTTTAAAAATTCCCTCCAAAAATAAACTTCGCATTTAGTCATTTATTTTATTTTTGGAATAAAGCAAGATATCAATCAAACCCCCCTTTTTAAAGGAACTACTAAATGCTTTCCTTCCCACATATTGCATGATTAAGAATCACAAAAAAAACTTACTAACCCACCAAATCTAGTAAAAAACAACTAAAAGAGGACTCGATGCTTTATACCTTGAAACTATCACATTTTTGACATAAACTAGGTCCTAAAGTTTTTCTCTTCAAAACCAAGTCTTGCATCGCATATCACTATTTATGAAGAGCATGCCTTAAAAGGTTATCTCAAAACAAGCGGAATGCCAAATTGTGATGGAAACATAACCTTTATCACATCTCATTTCGAGCAATCAAAAGAACACTGCAAACCTATCATCGGTTGATATTGTGAAATGCGATCAAGACCTAGACCCACTCCTTCAATACATTACGAACAAATGTTTAGGTCCGCCGCTTATTAAAAAGGGTATTTACATAGTAAAACCTAACAAGTAGCTATGTTTTGAGACAATAAACGAGTGGCTTTCATCTTGCAACTCGCAGAAATGCAAGGGAGGGTAAGAAAAGCGAAAAGGTATAACGCGATATTGCGATTTGCGATATTGCTTCGCAAATCGCAAAATCGCCACCCTAGAAGCTTTCTTCCCAATTTATGATGCAGACATTTAAGAGAATTAAAGCTAAGAGATAACAAAGCATTAGTGGGCATTTAATAAGAGTTAACTGCATTTATGTGTGAAAAGCCATTTAACGTGATATGATATCTTCTTACGTGCATTTGAATAAAACTCCTTTTATCACCTTTACAAGTTATCTACATTTTTTCATTTCACGTTCATTGTCATCTTTGTGTACCTGATAGTTGTTGTTCTTCACTTTCAGGGAAAATCCACAATGAAAATCGTTTGGAGATATGGTGAAGAAAGGCACGGTAGTCGTGTCTGAGAAGTCAGAAATGACTCCTGTATTTATGGATACTACATGCAGCAAAGAGGGAGGAACCTCTACATGGGAGGCCATGTATAATATACTAGAGGAAGAGAAACCAAGGATTCTGGAAACAAAGGTTACAGTTGATGAATGTGATTCCTCAGACGCCTCCATGTTTGAGACAACATGCTCATTTTTGCATCGCATAGTTGTGCGTTCGAAGATAATCCCTTATACAAACATGGTTAAATGGGTTATTAATGAAGCCAACATCTCAAACAGAGAATTCAAGACAAGAAGCCAATAGGTTATGGAATCGTTTACGCCAAATAACATGCTGCTCATGTACCACCTACCAAAGCCACAAGTCATATACAACAAGCAGTTCGTGAAGAAGTTTTCCAAAGAAAACAAGGACCCAACAGACTGCACCTAGACCTGGTCAAATAATGAGGGAAAAATCAATAAAGACAAGAATGGTATGTACTCTACTGCATCTATTTGTCCCCCTGATAGTTTTGTAGCAGCCATGCTATGTAGACTATTTGGAAAACCCGATAGTACTAAATTCTCCCCAGAATGGCTGCCATTAATAGATGCAGCCGTAAACTCAACTACAATGAATTGGGCACAAATTTTGTGTGATAATTTAGCAAAAACAATAATGGAGTATAGAAGGAAAATAAGTGTTGCTTCGAGGGTTTAACCTCCATTTTTTATGAGCGCGTATGTAACAGATGCAATTTGTTTTGGTTCAAAATTTCCTGTCATGGGATGGAAGTGGACTATCCAAAATCCACTTCCCATTCACATATACCATAAAGACATGTGGGAATCTCACTTTCAACCACATTTTTTCAAAACTTGTCATGGCATTATGCTCCCTATGAACAAAAGGCTTTATAATTGAGATGTCCCCAGGTTTTCCAAAGAAGCCGAGGTAGATATCCTCCCAGTGGCTAGATGGTTTGGGGACGAGACATTTATGTATGTCAAGGTATTTGGTAGCATTACCTCCCCGCATGTCCTCCCATAATATGTTCCGGTCAAATTGATGGCTAGAGAGATAAGTTATCAAACAGCTAGTGAGGGAGGGATGAGCAAAATCTTAAAGGAAGAAACAAATGCCATTTGGCCTACATTCCCTTTACAGTGTGGAGCATTTACATTGCACGACCTAGGCCATGCATTTAAAGAAGCAAAGATTATGTTATCTCTGTAATTACCTAAATTCCCTGGAAGGGAATATGACCCATTCGGCACTGTCAAAGACTTTACCAGCATGGTGAAAATAAAAGTATTCAGTAATGAGGAAGATTCATTTGATGACATCTTTTTCCAAAAAAAACACCTTCACATAGGTGAAGCATATTGCACAATTACTTTTTGACCATGAATATCTTGAAACATTTTACAAGTATAGAGAAAGGAGGCTAACAAAGGTCTTCTTGGACCAATTATTGATTGAACCAATAAGGGAGCCTACTCCCAGTGTAAGTCTAGAAGGAGATTCCAAAGGAAATTCTAAAATTGATTCTGAAGAAGAATCCCAAGAGAAATCTACCAAGGAATCAAAGAAGTCATCACAAAATGGGAAAAGCAGAAGTAGGGAGTTGGAAAAAAATACCACCCAATCTACAGAAAAGACAACTGAGAAAACTTCAACTAGCAAACAAGTCTGAGATCCATTCCACCTCCACGAAGCCAATAAAACCCCTGATGATAGATTTATAGGAAGAAAGGTACAACTTTAATAAAAGGCTCAATACAGAGGAACAAACGATAGAGTTGCAAACTCCACAAAAAAAAAAAAAACTCAAGAAATTGCAGCATAGGAGACTGTAAATACTCAAGAGGTAGAGCACATCCCTGTTACTCCCACCTCTAAAATAGTTTTGAGAATTGAGGAGATTCCCCCTCTAGATGTTTTTTATAGCCCACAACATAAAGCTATTGTTAAAATATAAAGCAATAAAAGGAAATTGGATTCTACAGTTGTTACTACCCTTGATAATGAACCGATGGATGTTATCTGGAAAGACTCACCCATCGACCCATCTGCCAACCTTACTAGACTGTCACAGTTTGCAAGTACCTATGCTACAACGGCCATCAACAAATAAATAGAGGTGAAAACGTTGCTTAAAGAAAAAGAAGATATTTTTTTTTTTCGCCTGAACAACAATTACAGCAAGAAAACATACAATTCGCTAAGCTTCAACAAGAGTTCAAGCAGATGCAAATAAAACATCAAACCAACTTACCAGAGAAGGAAGCATAAATACAAGGAATAATTGATCTACGTAACGATGATCCAAAAATTGATCAGTTTATTACTAAAGTGCTCGACATTACTCCCA
The DNA here is from genome assembly GCA_000404065.3 of Pinus taeda. Lineage (NCBI taxonomy): Eukaryota > Viridiplantae > Streptophyta > Pinopsida > Pinales > Pinaceae > Pinus > Pinus taeda. The sequence goes on from APFE030257412.1 coordinate 83,565, forward strand.
GTTGATGCACCAAAAATAACTATTATGTCAGAATATTTCGTAATGGAATTCTTATTGTGAAACAAGAGACAAATTGACAAGTCAAGTCATGGAAATGAAACTTGACTATGATAGAATCTTGAAAAACTTCTTTGATTTCATCACCTGGCAGAATTTAAAAGATGGGAGAAAAGCCGACTTGCCTAAATTGGAGGAGTCACACAAAGAAATCTTATTGCAAATTGGGATTCTCAGCTTAGAGAGGTAGAAAAGGCAACAACAGACGTAGCAGCAACAACAAATATTGTTATCGAAAATATTCCAGGTTTTCTTCCTAATGTAAAACAACCTGAACTACAGTGGAGATAGGCAACAAAACAAAAATTAGAAACAATTAGAAAAACTACCAGGTTAAACTGGGAAGCATATTGGCAACATTTAGTGAAACCTCATAGTCAGTGGATGACCCTGTGATGCATAACCACTTCTACAGAGAAAATGGTGCTAGCACTGAATGATGTCGTGTTCATTGTGCAATTGAAAAATGAAATCAGCCAACCGATACAACTCAAGCCCATGACGAACATTTGCAATCTAAAGGATCAAATGCAGAACAGTTAGTCACCATGCTCATTTCTATTTTGGTTTTATTTTTCATAATTTGAGGAAGGTCGTTTAAACCTCCTCAACTCTTTTTGTAATAATCTATTTTTAGTTTTATAGTTTAGTATTTAAACCCCTCTCATGCATTTAGAGACGAGTCCAGAAATTTTATCAAAAACAATCTTCAAAACATGCACTTTTGTCCCTTTTAGGAAGTTCTGGTGAAATTAATGGAACATGATTTATGTTTACCTTATCTGGCATCTTCTACTGAAATTGCACTTTTGTACTCTTAGATGGTGCAAGATGGATTGAAAGTAGATCAATATTGCTGAAGCACATGAGTAGGACGTATTATAAATGGTACTTTTATCTCGTATTTCTTTATAATTATGTATCAAGAAATAATTTCTCTTCAAGTTGTTTATGTATGAAAGTTTGAATCTTGGTTAGCATTATTGCACTTCTGTATAACGATGGCCTATATTTTATGTTGAATACATGAATAATTTCTTATGTGGTATATCTTTCACAATCATTTCAGCTAAGTTTTTATACGAAATGATTATTGTTAAATGATTTCATTTCTCATTGCAAGTGAATGATTTTTATTACGAATTTCTTTTAAACATTATTGTAGATCGCATACTTCAATTTATTCCTGGGTATAGTCATAATTAGATACTGTTTAAATTAGGATAAAATGCATGTGATTATTAGTTTAGATTCGATTACTTTTAGCTTAAACATCACTCCAAAATATCACATATCACACCATTAGCACAATCATAAAATAGATTGGGAAACTGGTCCCATTATCCCTAGTCAGATTCACTACTCTAAATGGAAAAGGAGCTGCAAACCAAGGTTCGGATTGGGTGGTTTTCCCTCATGTTGAAGCAATGATTTTCGAGGCTTCAACATTTTGGCGCTAGAAGGAGGGTCTAACTATGAATGGCAAGTAAATCTAAATCAACAGGTCATTCTAAGAGTAAAAATCCCTCACCATCACCTCCAACTTCTCGAAAGCATTCCAAATCCCCTAATCCTAAGAAAGAAGTTGCAAATAAAATTACAGAACCCACTGCTGAAACACCAAACAAGCCAGATCATTCTTCTTCTACCGAAGCCCCTAAATTCCAATACTTGATTCATAAATTACAGGGGATTTTTTTATCTCAAGAATAATATGAGTTATCCCAAGATAGTATTACCTCTCAGTTTACCCCATCTTAACGGTTAACTAGAGCACAGAGTGAAAAGATTGGAATCGCTCTATTCAAATTCCCTCTACCAAGTCATAAGAAAGCTAAGAAAAAACCATCTAAATCTCACAGCGAGGTTCTTTCATCGACGCAATATTCATCTTCATTCATTCCGTCTATAACATCACAAGACCAATCATCTACTTCGCCACTCCATATCGTGATTCACACAAGTACAGGAACTACATCTTCCTCTACTCAATCACCTTCAACCACTGCTACACCTTCTCCTACTCACATACCAGCAATGGCAAAGAATCCTCCAAGGCCATGGACAAACCCAAGAGCTGTTAGGATGGTTGGGCCTTTACATCAATTGCCAGCTCATCCAGAGAAATGGTTACCCAAATTCAATCCTGATAATGGCCTACTAGTTGAGGAACATATAAACAATTTCATGTTGTCCATTAGCTTGAATGAAGTAGTGGAAGAAGTTGTAGTTGTAATATTATTTCCATATACTTTATAGGGAGAAGCAGGATCATGGTACTTTTCATTACCATCAGGTTCTATTAATTGTTGGGATGCTGTCCAAGAATAATTGTTAACTAAATTTGGGGATGATAGATCCATAGCTACCCTAATCAATGATCTCTCCAATTTGAAAGATGAACCAAAAGAACCCATTAAGGATTTCAACTCTCACTTCAATAAATTATTGAATAAGATACCAATGGCATCTAAGCCCAATTCTGGGATGTGTTTCAATAATCTAAGGACTATGGATGAAGCAGTCAGGAAGGCTAGACTTTCCTACCAGAATCTCATAAATCAGAATGAAGGTTATAGACCATGGTAGAACAATGATAAAACCGAAATGGGGATGAATGTGAGACGAAAAATCCTTCTTATTTGAAAGAAAATGGGAAATATCACGTGGAATAAATTTAACAAATGAGATCAAAGTCAACTGACACAATCATACACAAGGTTAAAAACCATGGAGTTATGTAGCAAAAAGGGCACATGAGGTAAAGAAAGAGAGCCACTGAAATTTTGGGGTTGTGCCAAACCACATTTGTTGTGATATTTCCCACAAGCCCTAGAGCAATTCATAATGTTGAAGTGACACATGAGGCACCTATAGTGAACGATGTGGCCAGAAATTTTCCAAGGATTAGCACGACATTAGAGAACTAGTAGGTAGAACATCAATCTAAAATGACTGACATTGAAGGTACTATCCAAAACCAACTTTTCTCTATTTTAATAGACCCTGTTGCTAGTTTAAGCTATATTATTCCTCAGAAGGTGGAAAAGCATAAGTTAAAATGAGATAAATTTCAAAATTCTTGGCTGGTACAACTAGCCATTAGTACCAAACAAAAAGTGACCCATGGGTTAAAAAAATGTATAGTGGATCTAAATGGATATTCTATAGAAATCAAATTAAATATGCTTCTCTTAGGGTTGTATGATATGTTAATTGGTATGGACTGGTTGGAATGGTAAAAAGTTGTTATAAATTGTTTAGGAAAGGTTGTAAGTTGTATTAACTCACAAGGGAAGTCATTCTTAACAAAAGGAAAACCAAAACCAGTCTCTATCACACAAGTAATTGTGTTACAATTGAAAATAACAGCAAAGAAATGATGTCAAGTTTATATGGTTCATTTGGAAAGAGATGAACAAAAAATAGAAACTGAAATGTTAGACCATTTACCTATAATAAGAGAATTCCGAGATGTGTTTCCTGAAGAAATTCCCAATTTACCCTCTCGTAGAGACATAGATTTCTCGATTGACTTAGTGCCATGTGCTACACCTATATCCAGGGCCCCATATCGAATGAGTGCCGCAGAACTGTTAGAATTGAAAATGGAGCTGCAAGAGTTGTTAGATAAGGGTTACATCATACCGAGTGTGTCACCGTGGGAAGCACTAATACTGTTTGTCAAGAAAAAATATGGCACTTTTAGAATGTTTATTGACTATAGACAGCTAAATAAATTAACCATGAAAAACACATATCCCCTACCTTGAATTAACGATCTGTTTGATCAAGTGAGGGGGGACACTATTTTTTCAACGATTGATTTATGAACTGGTTATCATCAGTTATGCATAAAAGATGAGGATATACTTAAGACAACTTTTAGAACTCGGTATGGTCATTATGAATTTGTGGTGCTACCTTTCGGTCTCACCATTTCATGTGCAACCTTCATGTGTGTCATGAATAGCATGCTCCTCTAGTACCTTGACCGATTTGTATTAATTTTCATTGATGGCATCTTAATGTACTCTAAAAATGAAGAATAACACCAAGGGAATCTCATAATCATGTTTCAAACGTTAAGGGAGCATAATATTTATGTAAAGAGTAGTAAGTGTGAATTCTACAAACCCAGAATCCAGTATTTGGGACATATTATATCCAAAGAAGGATTGGTAGTGGATCTTGAGAAAGTTAGAGCCATTATGAATTGGTCAACACCAAACGTTGTATCATCAATATGCTCTTTTATGAGGATTTTTGGGTATTACCAAAGATTTGTGGAGGGATTTTCAAAATTATCTTACCCCATTACCTCCCTACAGAAGAAAGGAGTAAAGTTTGAATGGAGAAACAAGTGTGAGGAGAGTTTTAACAAACTGAAACATATGCTGACAAAAACTCCTATTCTCAAGATAGGAGACCCAAATAAGGAGCTTACAGTGTTCACAAATGCTTATTTAGAAGGATTGGGGGATGTGCTACTTAGGAAAATGATGTCATAGCCTATGAGTCAAGAAAACTGAAAAAACATGAACAAAATTATGTTGTCTATGACTTGGAACTAGCTGCAGTAATCCATGCCTTGAAAATTTGGAGGCATTATTTACTGGGAAAGAAGTTTGTTTTAGTAACTGACCATATCAACCTAAAGTATTTCTTTAGTCATCTTGATCTGCAAGACAGGCAAGATGGTTAGCATTCCTTAGTGAATTTGAAATTGAAATAAAACACATTAAGGGAAAGGAAAACAAAATTTCTGATGCATTAAGTAAGCATGCTCATTTCTTGATAGCAAGTGTAGGAAGTAGCGTAAAGACAAATTTTGAGTAACAAGTGCAACTGGGGGTGCAACAAGACCCTAGATATCAAGAAATGCAACAGAAAATGCAACAAGAGTAAATTTTTGGGGTATGCTTTAAACTCAAGAGGTCTAATTACTTATCAGAATAGGATGTATATTCCTAATGTAGAAGTATTGAAACAAATGATTATGGATGAGTACCACAAGAGACCATACGCTGGTCACCCAGGACACTAGAAAATGATAGTAGCCTTAAGAAAACAAATATTGGTAGGGTATGAAGAAAGAGGTAGTAGATCATCTAGCTAAATGTCTGGAGTGTCAACAAGTGAAAGTGGAGCACCAACATCCAACAAGATTACTAAACCCGCTACCTATACCAGAATGAAAGTGGGAGGTGATCCCCATGGATTTTATAATAGAGTTATTGAAGACCAAGTATCAACATGACTCCACTATGGTCATATTCAATACATTGACTAAAGAAACACACTTTGTACCGGTACATTCCACTTTTTGGATTGCACAAATTGCTAATATCTTCATGAATAAAATGTTTAGACTTCATGACATACCAAAAGTGATAGTTTCAAATAGAGATACGGAATTTGCCTCCAACTTTTAGAAGTCCTTGTTTGTGGGTTTGGGAAATAAGTTAAACTTTAGTACTGTATACCATCCTCAGATGGATGAGAAAACTGAGAGAACTAATCATTTTTTAAAGGATATGCTCCGAATGTATGTAATGGATATGCCCACAAAGTGGGAAGATTTTTTTCATCTAGATGAATTTTCCTACAACAACAACTATCAAACATCTATTAAAATGAGCCCCTTTGAAGCCCTGTATGGAAAGAAATTCCATACACCACTCAGTTAGAACCAACTTGAGGATATGTTGATTACTAGACCGAATATTTTGCAGCAAATGGAGAAGACAGTGTGGAAAATTCAATAGAATATTAAAACATCCCAAGAATGACAAAAAATCTACGCGGATAGAAATAAGACACACAAAGAGTTCAAATTTGGATAGCATGTATATTTGAGGGTTAAGCCTCAGAAAAGTACTCTCAGAACCAATGATTGTGCTAAATTAGCACCACGATTCTACAAGCCATTTGAAATTTTGGATCGAGTGGGTCCAGTAGCATACTAATTAGCTCTACTGAAACATGTTAAATTTCATAATATATTTTATCTATCATTACTAAAAAAATATGTTCATGATCCTTCTCATGTAGTTGACTGGAATGTGTTCCAGGTGGAACTCGAGGGAGACTTCCTACCAGAGCCACTCTGTATCTTGGAGTGGAAAGAGACCATGCTCTGCAATCAGGTCGTTACTCGAGTTAAAGTGTGGTGGAGGCACTTTACTCCCAAGGAGGCTACTTGGGAACTGGAAGATAGCATGAAAGCAACTTATCCAACTTTGTTTGACAAAGAAATGGTTGAATAATAAACACCGAGGAGGATATTCTTTTTCATTAGGTGGGGAAGCTGTAGTGCCCCCTATGTTCCAGAAACTATTGTAGTTGAATTACTTCTATTGTTTTAGTAGTCAAATTATTGTTAGAAATTGCATGAAAGCTTGGATTTACCTTGTTAGAAAAACTATAATAATGTAAATAATTGATTTGAATAAACAAATATATCATTTGAAGAACTAACTTGGAAAATAAAAAATGAATGAATCATATCGTTATTCCAATCCATGATCCAAGGTGGATGGATTGGATGTAAAAAAAAAAAGAAAAAAAACTTTCCCAAATCACTCCCAAAAAAAATTTGGAGCAAAATTATGTGATTGACTAGACAAGGGAAGAAAAATATAGGAAAATCACCCAGTGTAGGGGAAAGAACATTGGAATGGGTGAATAAACACCATAGTGGAAAAGAAGGGATTAAAGGAAGGAAAATAATCATTTAAAAGAAAAAGGAAAAATATTACACTATGGGGATTAGTAGAACCCAGGAAAAAATGGGATGCCATTATAGAAAGTTTGCTAAGGAAAGTGAGGCATAAAAATTCCTTTACTGGAACAATAAAGGTTTTTGATTCTAGGGAAAAGAAATATCTTAGCACTAGTGAGAATCAAAAGAGAAGGTTCATGTTTGGGAGGAAAATCGCTCTTTCCAAGTTAATTCTTGAGACTAAATTTTTGGTTTGAGGTTGTTACTATCATTATTTAGCACAAATAATTGGTATGGTTATAGTAATTGGAATATCAGTGCATATTAATCATTTGTCTTTCTTTTACACAGATGAATGGTATGATTATAGTAATTGAAATATCAACATATTAATTATTTATATTTATTTTGCACAACTGAATGGTATGATTATAGTAATTGAAATCTCAGTGCATATTAAATTATTTATGCAATAGTAGATGTAAAAGCTTGGGTTAGGAAGAAAAAAAAAATCTAAGAGGAAAAGTTTTCCTGTGATGTATTCCAAGTATTCAACGCATTCCCTATGTATGACTTGTACCATGAAATTAAAGAAAACATTAAGCGTTGTATTGGCATATATTCTCGGTTTCATGTATTCATATGTAGGTGAAATATGGGAAATGTGTGGATGCACTCTTTATATAACTACTTTTTTTTAATATTTAAATTTTATGACTGTAGTGAATTAGCTAACAAGTTAGAAATAGTGAGAACACAAAGTTTTCAAAGAATAAATGGTTGAGGTTTGTTTGGTCAATTTAGTGTGATCTAAATTGCTATTTAAAATGTCAACCCGGGGTTCGTAAACTGACGAAGTGAAGTGTACTATATGTAGAGAAACATTTCCTTAGCTCCTTTTGTTGTTTTAAGCTTTTTAGTTTGTTTTTGGATTTATTTTTCCTTAATGTGTGATGGTGAGGATGAAAGTGAAGTATGGAGTGTAGACGGTGATGGTTTCTAATCTTGAAAGTGCTCAAAAGAAAGCTTTAAAATAACTAAAATGAAATCAATTCTTAAGAGGAAATAAATACATCGAATAGTGAACTAATGACAATGGCCCAGTATCCTTGCTGCTGAAATAAAAAGAAAGTAAAAACTAAGAACAACTCAAACTTAAAGCAAAGAAACTAATTCACACTACTTAAACTCTCCAGATCCTTTACCCTTCGGCTCAATCTACCTTGTGGGAAGTAATCATGAACAAGCCAAGCAATATGATATCTAAATGGCAAGAAAGTAAATTGCATAAAAGAAACTAATCACACTACTTGAACTCTTCAAATCCTTTACCCTTCAGCTCAATCTACCTTGTGGAAAGCAACCATGAGTAAGCAATATGATAACTAAATCACACTACAGTTAGTAATATTCTGATTTCTTGCTGATAAAGTCACTTGATCATAGAAAGAAACCATAAATTGGTGAGCAGTATGATATCTAAATGGCAGAAAAATAGATAAGAAAATCACAACTTGAAAAGGACAATGCTGAATTTAAACTTCAGAAAATGAAAGTTAGCAGGAAGGACAAGATGATCTCATATGCCAATAGTTATCAAAAAGATGAAAAATTGCCTGGGATGCCTAAGAAAACCTGCAGAAAAGCACTGATCAGTTTACATCTCTAAGAAAACAAACGTGAAAATATAAACAACAGAAACATCAAACAGTATACTATGTACAAGCTAATGATAAAAACAATAACATAATCAAACTAAATGAACACTTTACAAGGCTTCAGTGTGCAGGGGCCCTCTGCCACTTCAGCCAGTCAACCAATAATCACACAGATGAACTCGGAAAGGTCTTCTCATGTATTAAAACAGCAACATATAAAACAGTGGGGTGATAAGATAACCAGCAGTTCGTAATCACATAAACAGTTCAGAATTCATACATAACAAAAAGCTCCTTCACAGCGTTCAACGATGCGTTATTTATAATGCCAAAATACTAAAGCTAATTAACAACTTCTACGCTATTAACTGCGTTGCTAAAGACACGTAGATCCCTTTAGCCGAAACCTAGTGTAACTGTCATCATGTTTCTTAAATCTTCGGAGTGGTTGGCTGTTAGATTCAGGTCTTGGGAATGATCTCCAGGTGTGCTGGTGCCTTCGTGAGCTGAGGACTGTGCCACGTATCATTCACATGCCCAAAACAGTGACGTGCCACCGCTGAACTCTTTTATTGTCCTCGTCTTTGACCTTAGTTGACCGTGGCCTTCCATGGATGACTTGGCTAATTTGAAGGGACACGTTCCATATATCCACCACCTGGAGCTTGCCCATGTAGCTCATTTCTTCATAGGACACCTGTAGCATAGCTTTTAACAAAATAGCTGCGGAATCTTGGGCTGGCTGCGGAAACCTGTGTTGGCTGCGGAAACTGACAAGTTTCCACAGTTGCATGAACAAAAAAACTAAACCAAACAACAGTCATAAGTATAGTCAGAAAACCATATAAACAGTCCTTTTTAGACTATAATGCA
>APFE030257423.1:0-19479 GCA_000404065.3 Pinus taeda
AATATTGCTTTTCCTTCTCAAGATACTTTTTCTTCATGATTTCTTCAGTTTTTATTCCTTCTTCCACTTATTGACTTAATTCAAGAACTTCAATTTCTTGTTCTTCAAATGCTTGGAGTAGTTCTTCATTCTGCTTATTTGAATTTTTTAGATGTTCTTTTAGAGAAACAACCATATCTTCAAGACCTTCACAGTAGCTGGTCCTTTCTATAAGTTCCTTGGTTGTTGTGTCCTTTTCATTCACTTCATTTCTCAATGATGTCACTTCATCCTGTAGCCTTTGACTTTGATCTTCCTTTCCTTTGTATTGCTTCTTTATTTTGTTTCCTTCCTCCAACTGTGCTTTTAACCTCGTAACTTCTTCTTTGTAGGCACATTCCCTTTTATCAATTAGGTCTTTTTGATCTCTAATTGTGTTTGTGAGTTTTTAAATTTTGCCTCTATTTGATTTCTTTCTACTTCACCCATAAGAGTAAATTCAATTGTTTCGTTGTCACTTTCATTATCTTCAAATGAATAGAGAAATGTATCGCCAGAGGACAACAAATTCGTACCTGATAATTATTTTTCTTGTTCATCCTCATTCTGAGGTGATTCTGAATCTGAAGCATTGCTTCCACATAAAGGCTAATTGTCTCTCCCATTGTCACAATTCCTTTGAGATGTCTTCTTCTTTTGAGGTGCTTTCTTCTTTAGTTTCTTTCTCGTTGCTACTATGGATCTCCTTCAAGCGGTCAATCTTTTGCCAAAGGACCTTCTCTGATTCCAATTATTGGAAATAACACTAAGAGTGGGTGGGCGGTGAATCCGTATTTATCAAATTAATAACATTTTATTTTCATACTCAAATTTATATATGATACTTTTATGAAGGTAACCCATGTGTACACACAACAGTCTTCAAAGCAACTAGCATATATCCAACAAACTTATGATTCAGTTAATTCATCATATGTTGATATTTAATTAGTGCATCAGTACTTCATTAACCATATAAGCAATAACCATGTGCAGTAATAACAGAATAAACCATCACACATAAGAAACACACATGAACACAAGATTTAAGGTGGAAACCAAATGCAGGACAAAATCACCTGCTGTTTTCTTCTTTTAATATAAGAAAAACTTGTTTACAATCTTGTACTAGTGCAGACTCATACCAGCATGTAGCCACCCACCTGTAGAAGGCTACGACCTTCTCTAGTTCTCCAGCTTCTATTGTAAGGGAGCTACAACCCCCTAGCTCTTGTACTAGCCAATCTGTTTACTAGTATGTAGGCATCGACCTATAGAAGGCTCTAACCTTCACTCGTTTTCCACTTGCTACTAGAAGGGAGCTCCAACCGCTGGCTCTTATACTAGCAAATCCATTTAGTAGTACGTAGCCACCAGCCTACAGAAGGCTATGACCTTCTCTCATTTTCCAGCTGCTACTAGAAGGGAGCTCCAACCCCTTGGCTCTTGTACTGGCCAATATGTTTACCAGTACATAGGTGCCAGCCTACTGAAGGCTACTACCTTCTCTCTTCCTCCAGGTACCACGTTTCATAAATTTTCAGAATGGATACTCCTAGAATACAACACCACAATCTGAAGGCTATGTTTCATCCAATTTTCATACTAGACCTGTTAGTAACATTGAAGCTCAAAATCAATCACCACTTCAATACATCCATCAAATACATCTACATCAATCAATTGTTGAAACTCAGTCATCAATCTATGAATCAACCGTAACTAGATCAATCAATCACTGAAAAGCCATCATCACTAAAGCAAACAACAATCAGTCAATCTGAACATTCAGAACACTCTCACCAGAACACAAAGCAGAACCCAGAACTCTGCATCAAGAACCAGAACCAACTGCAACTTCAAACATCATATTTCATAATGTATACGCTACTTCAATTTGCTGAACCAATGTGTATAGGCGCTTTTATCAAAGCGAACCAATGTATAGATATAGAACTACTAACTTAAAACATCAAAACTATTCCAAACTTCAATCATGCCTAGATCAGAAAATTTACAGTGTAAATCATGCGTTAGTATTCAGATCTAGACTATCCATGATTAGACCACATAATGATAATTCATTTCAACCCTTATGATCCCGATCCATCATCCATCATCAACTACATAGGTGCATACTAAGATCAGTTGAAGCAAAGCATTAGAAACCCATAACTTGCATATTTGATCTAACACTTCATAAGATATTCAATACTTGCACACCTCAGCCTAATGATATTCTCCTCCTTATATAGTTTTAGTCCTTTCTCAATAACTCGGACCAATACCTTGGACCAAAACCTTGATTTTCCATCCCATATACGCTTTTCCTTGTGTTAAAGTGCATGTATATGTATACGCTACCTTTTTTCTGTTAACTTGCGTGTATATGCTACTTGGACAAAATGAACCAGCGTATACTTATTAAACCATTTCTAGAGTTTGATTTGTAATCCTTTGTTGTTAACTTGTTGCACTCTGAACTGTCATCTATGTGAGTTGGCATCAAGGACAACATCTGTATCATAATTCCAACATGAAGCTGCTAAACAACAATTCGAAAAGGACTACACAACACCTCAAAGATAAATTTTCACTAGATAAAACAACATACTAAGTATCATATTGCAGATTTTGACTTTTTAGAGCTCTATAAGGTGTCCATGTAGTTCTTGAATAATTCACTTGGTCAAACACATCTACAATTTCTAAGCCGATGTAGTTCTTGAATAATTCACTTGGTTAAATAAATCTAGAAATTCTAAGCCACTTCATCCTACAAGAACTACCATGACAGTTACGCAGAAACATTGCCTCTTTCCAGACTGTGACATGTTCCATCATCGTCTTTGGACATACACACATATTAGTTTATGCTTTGTCCTACTTTTTCTAATAACAATTATCTCACCAGCCATATTTCCCAAATAGATGAAGATTAAGTTGAACTTGATTTCTAAGTGTGCACTTCAAAGTGACATACTATGGTCCAAACGAAACACAACACAAACTCCAACTAGTCACAACAAAACAAATAAGTCACACTTGAGGGCTTCGAAAATAGGGTCTCATAGCTTTCTCTTCGCAAAAACTATTTTTTCTTCTTAGGTTCCTTGCAAATCACATCAAATACTGTACATATAGTGTATGTATACACTTAAGAAATCAACTACAACCCCAATTATCTGCATTACTCTACATTACCCTATTCGACTCGCTTCCTTTTCCCCGACTCTCCACTGAGGGAGTTGTGAGTTTTCTCATATCCAATTAATATTTCATAAACACACTTACATTAATAAAATATTGTTATGATATAAATACATCACTGATTTCTTAAGATAAAGAAACTATTTAAATGGATAATTAACTTGGTTGTGAAAATATCTTAAATACACACTAATATAAAAATCTAGTTAATGAGATATATCTCTCAACTTAACTAGATCTAATAATATAACAAAATCCTAAAATTAAGAACAAACTCCATACTTCTATATTGACAAGATATTTATGTTCCAATGACTCATCATAATTAAACTATTTTTTTTTCCAATTTCAATAATTTTGTATTTTTTTCTTATTTAAATAATTTTTTAAATGCATAAATTATTTCACCAATTAGAAAATTCATAAAATGTTAAAATTCTTTGGAAATTGAAAACTACAATCCCTATAAAAAAAAATTTCAAATTACTTGGAAATTGAAATCTACAATCCCTACCAATAACTAATTATTTAGAATTTCAAACAAAAAGTTAAATGCAAAAAGGGCTTAGCATAAACTATTACAATTTAAATACAGAAAGTATGAGTATAAAGTACCAATAACTACGTATAAATAAATTAAATTTTAAAACTAAAAAAGTTAAATTTTAAAATTTTAAAATAAAATAATAATTTTGATAGTTATCCTTTTTAACTTAACAACATAGTAGGTTCTTATCATTCACTTTATAATTGATAGAATTTAAAATATCAACTGATTTCCATTTCTAAATCCATGTTTACATCTTCATGTTTATTTAATATACGGATGAAATTATCATATATGTCATGAAATCATATATATTATGAAATCACAAATGGCAAATAACATTTCCAATTAATGAAATTAAAGATTTCTAAATCCATGTTTACATCTTCATGTTTATTTAATATACGGATGAAATTATCATATATGTCATGAAATCATATATATTATGAAATCACAAATGGCAAATAACATTTCCAATTAATGAAATTAAAGAAAATGTCCTGCATTGAACTATATCAACTACGTTAATCTAATAACTCAACTAAAAAGGAAAGCAAAGAAATTATTTGAAAGAATGCTGCCGAAACTATTGGGAGGACAATGAAAAAAACTGGCGCGCAAGTATAGGAATTATTGCAAACGAAGAACCAGTGATACAGCTTTCTTTGGCACAAAACTATTGGCAGACACCTTGGAAAGCAATGAGACAAACTAGGCATGAAGGAAGAGAGTATTAATTGATAATGAAAACAAATATTTGAACTAAAAGGCTTACAACTGTCATTTACCTTTTTTTCTTTCCACGCGATGGGGAAAAACGAACAATGTCAAAGATTTGTTGGACTCATCCTATGTTGATCGTATGTATCATTGAATATTTTACTTTTATTTTGATATCTTGATATCTTGATGTCGTATGTATCTATGTTGATCGTAAGCAAATGAGGTCAATTCGACTGAAGTCTGAACGTACGTTGAATTGCTTTGTATGAAAACGAGGCTAATGGCCAGGACGGTCAAACTGTTTTCGTTCCAGAGGACGGGAAGAGGCCCCACGAGAATTGTCGTCCACCGATAGACATACGAGTGTCCCTCTTGGGGTGGAACAGCGCGGCGGTAATTGAGGATTTCCGGGCCCCAGGAACCCGTCAATCGCGCCCTAGAAAACTGAACTTCAGCTCGTTAAATATTATGCTGCAAGCAAACAGTCATGACTCGCAGTTTGTTCACAGATCTGCATACTCGGGGTAATGTCTTCCATTCAAGTTAATAGTTCTATTTCTCTTCATATTTTAGTAGTTTCACCATGCTTTGAGAAAGTGATTGAATGTATAATATATTTGGTACCGCAGTGTGTGCATGATTTTTTTTGGTCAGAAGTTCATACAATCATGAGGATGAGCTGCAATGGCTGCCGCGTCTTGCGAAAGGGTTGTGGCGAATTCTGTGTTTTCAGGCCCTGTCTCCAGTGGATAAGGACACCAGAGTCGCAAGAAAATGCCATTACTTTCTTAGCGAAGTTTTATGGACGCGCTGGTCTGACTAATCTCATATCGAGGGCGCCTGAGCAATTGAGACCTGGTAAAATAAGATTTTCACGAATTTATCTAAATGTAAACTAGCGCATTTATTTTCCAATACGAATACACCATATCTAAAAATCCAAAACAAGCATGCACTTTGAGGTTGTAGAGGTATAGTTCCTTGAGATTGACAAACACATTTAAAGTTGGACCTGATTAACAACACCAGATTGCATGGCCATGGTTACAGAACCTATTTAACACAGGTTTCAGTTGTAGCGCTAGGTATACGTAGTCCAATAAGTTCCCTTTCATTTATGTTTCAAATCCAAGAGAAATAGACGTGACAATCCATAAAAGTAGTTTGAGTGGTTGTTGGTGCAGATATATTCAAGTCTCTTTTATACGATGCATGCGGCAGGATGGTTAATCCCATATATGGATCACTCGGCCTTTTGCTTTCCGGAAACTGGACAGAATGCCAGGCGGCCGTCGACAGCATCCTGCGGGGATCGCTCCCTGCCTCTACGAGAGGCAATTTCGTGTCCCCAACTCCTAGTATTATGTTGCAGATGGAAGGGATGGCCGGCCTCGCGCAGCACAAAGCAATGAAGTGTAGAGGAAGAGGCAGATTCAAGGGCTTCTCCGGTGCAAAACCTAAGCGAAAAGAACGCGAAAATGTAACGATTTGCAATCATTACCGTTCAAACGGTAAATTCGATGACCGGGACAGTGTAAAAGACACGCTACAGAATTTTGGAAACGGTAAGTTTAATGGGGAGGATGTAGAGGCCTATTCGACGTTTCTAACGCGGCAGGAAAAGGATGAATTTCATGTTGCTCAAGAACAGGTCGAATGCGGCCGCGATCTGTCATTCGAATACAATAAAGCTGAAACTCCTGCATGCAATGCCGTGGAGCTAGAGCTTACGCTTGGTTCTCGAAGCTCGACCTCTCCTCGTAGAATATCAGCTGTCGACATGCCTTGGGGTGAGGCCCGTTGGGATCACTGCATGGGGCACACTTATCTCCCATAAAAATTTCTGCTTTCTAGTGCGACCAAATAGGAATGACAGGTATTCAGCTCTTCTACGTCTTACTTTATCTAGGAAATAAGAGTAAACTAATGTAGATTTGCAGAACTAGCATTTGACGGACTTCCAAAGCCACAACTCTTTATATTTAAATTCCAAATGATGCTTTGTAAAAGACGTCAAGAATTGTTCCATGTTTACGGGAAAAATGTATTTGTGCACAAAAAACGTAAGACAAACTTTGCATATGCAAAGTAGTATTTGTGCGATTTTGTATTTTTTATAAATTTGATTTAACATTTATTAATTATGAAATGAACGGGAGGAATGACCGTTTCTTTTTAAGTTGTAATTATATTTTTTTATTTCCAATTTAATTAAATTGTTCATTTGGTTTCAGGTTATTTATATAACATAATATATATATATAATGAGTGTTAATAATTGTAATTTAAAAATAAGATTATAATTCTTTAAATTTTTTTATGTTTTTTTTTAAATTTTGTGATAATATATATATATATATATTAATATAAAATTAATAATTATATATAATTATATAAAATACGTTTAAATTATATATAAAATGATTTTTTTCTATTTCACAATATAATGTCAAGAGAGATTGTAATTTTTTGATTGTTTAAAATTATATTTTTAAATAAATAAATAACACAACAATACATTTAATATTTAAACTTTGTAAATTAAACCATTGTAAAATTAAAATTTGTGATTTAAAAAATTTTATTATTAATTATTTACCAAAAAATAGACCAGGAAATACTTTCCTAGAAAAAAACAAAATTTATCCCATTCCAATAAGCTAAACTATATAAATTAATATCTTAATACTTATAAAAGAAATTCAAAAAAATTATTTTAATACGCTTAAATAAGTGAATATTTTAATATTATAGATATTTGTCACCCATTTAATTATATTACTCTATAAAACTCGGTAATAATTTAGTTCGATTGTGAAGAATTTTATTATTAGCTCGATTGTGAAGAATTTTAAAGCATCTTTTCCCGTATTGCAATTAAAGCGGGAGCTGCTTCTTCCGGTCATTTTGGCTTTCTTATGTATAGGTTTTGGGGGATAAATTTGAAATACTGGTTTGACTTTCAATTTGTTACCTGTGCAACTTCGTTATATTTAAATTTTATTCGCTGCCACACAAAAATATACTGCCGAGTATACTGCCCCGTTACAGTTTAAAATCCGCTTGCTTTTGATTTATTTGGATATTTTAATTGTTTTTATTAAGATATATTTTTCGAAAATTTATCATGATTTAGTTGTGAAATGAATAGTGAAATGAATAGTGAGGCAATTATTAATGGTTGTTATATAAACTAATTCATAAAAAATCACATTACTACATTAAAAAACCACACTACTCCTATTACATACTTTTGGGTCTTGGACCATTAACTAAATTTCTTTACATGCAAAGTGTAATATTATGAACATTTCATTATAATTTTACACTACTTATTAGCTGAAATACAAAAGACCAATAATGTGCTGATGTGTATTTCTTTTCTTTTATTTTAACTAATGAGAAAGAATAAGTTATTTTAATGGGTTAAAAGGAAAATAAAAAATCTTTTAATCTTATTAGTCCCAGCAAGGACTAATAAGTTATAAATATTTTTATAAATGTTAAGCTCTGTAGGGTTGTTCTTGTTTAGAACTATGTACAAATCAACTTAGTCCAACGGTAAACATGTGCTCGGACACAATAATATGTCTTGAATGGTAGGAAAAATATGTCTCACGAAAACCCCAAGAAGATCCCATGGTAGGCCCAACAAGGACTCCAGTCTAATAAATCTTTATACATATCCTATGTATGTGTCTATATATCCTATATATGGCATGGTACCTGTAAGTAAACCCTTTATAATTTGTAAGGAGAAGCACGTCTAAATGACAGTAGGCGGACATATTTTCCAGTCATATTTTCCAGTGACTTATCTTCATTATATTTTAGTTTTTTTTTTTTACTATAATATAGCTTATAAAATTATTTATAGGGTTAAGTCCCTAGAAAAAATTAATTTCCCTTCGAGGAAGTAATACATCTCTATTTTGCTTACATTTCGAACGAAAGAAGTAAAAAAATAATTTATTTTAACTAGATTATCATTAAAGAAAGACCTGGGAATATAAGTGGAGTACTGAAAATAAACAAGGGAGCCACTGCCGTGGCTGTAGTCCCTGCCGGGGTTTGCCACAACGCTTTGTGCAACTTGTCTTGTAGCATGCAGAAATACAAAGACAATCAGAAGAGTTTTTCCGAGATGGCTACATCCATCCTTCTTCATCTCCCTGTGGCTCTCCGGTGATTTTGCAACCTTGAAAGGATCGTTCATGGTGCCTGTCTTGAGGATTGGGCATGAAATTGAGTCAATACAATTCTCTTACAAGCTTACAGGAAAAATATTTTGACTAGCATATCGGTGTAGGATACAATCTCAAAATTGATGGAAGGTGATCATTGAATGAAGGGTTCCGAGTGAGGTTTCTATATGAACGTTTTGTCCTGCGGCCGAAGCTCTGCCACTTCTTGAAAATACACTTCGACCTCAAAAACGAAGAAAAAAAATGTGATCGTTGCCCTTTCCACTACTGGATGACGAGGGCGATTTGAATGCGAAATTTGTTAGGCTTTAAACTCAAGGACAGGAAAGCCAAACCGGGAAAAAAGTGAGATGGTTCAAAATATGTGGCAACGGTAGAAATTAGTAAATATATGATGGTTTTAATTTGTTGTCAACGAAAAGGTCATGACTTAAAATCCATTTTATGAACTTTATATATTGATTCCTTTGAAATTTAATACCGACTTTTAGGAATCAGATGGATAAACACATTGAAATCTCTAACACAAATTTATTGATTCCTCTGAAATTTAGTACCGACTTTTAGGAACCTTGAACACAAATTTATCAAGACAAACATACCCATAAGAATCAAAATTGATTCTATCGTGAAATGATGACTGTAATTCCATCTGGTCACTCAAATCTCGAAGACAGTATGAGTAAACACAAATTCTAAGAGAATAAAAATCGATTTAGTTACTTACAGGTTCACTGGCAACGAGCTTGGCCATGCCATCTGAGATTTGTAAAGCAAATCTTAATAATTGAAATAAAATAAAATATTAAATATTAATAATTGAAATAAAATATAAAAAAAGGTAAAAGAGAAAAACTTTTGGGTAGCATGCCTCTCATGCATGCACCACGTGTGCACTCCACCTGGCGTTTTCTCAATACAATAACTGATGTGTCGATCCCACAGCTTCTCTCATCCTCTACCTGGCGTTCATTCACACAGCGCAGTGTAAAATTTGAAAGTTCATTCGCACACCGCATCCGCATGGAGCAATGTTAAAATGCAGGTGGGTCCTAAATTTGAAAGTGCCTCCACACAGAGGAGTGTTAAAATGCTGGTGGGTCCTAAATCTGAAAGGTCATCCACAAAAAATGGATATTAGATTCATTCATGCAAGACTTCTTATCCATCTTTACTACAGGCTCTTATCCCCGGTACTCAACCCAAACCTCCTCAATAATCAGGTACAACTCTACCAATTACCTTACTTTTTCCTGATTTTATATATATATATATACCCTTTATCATCATGCTTTGAAATGGATTTCATTAATGTTAATAGTTAATCTTGTATGCATTTGACGTTTCTATGAAAAGTTTACCCAACGCTTTTGAAGACTGGATTAATTAATTTTATGTTCATGCACTGATCAGGACTTTAGTTCGGATTGATGGTTAGCCCAGGCCGTTATTGGAAACCTTGTGCCATTTAATTATGACTGGTTTTAATTATTTTAACAAATAATATTTAGAAATTAGATTTAAAAAGATGAAAAGCCTATGAGATTGATTAAAAATGTTATGCCTCTTAATTATTATTTAATTAAAAGTATTTTAACGAGTAATACTTAAAAAGATCAAAGGCTTATGAGAAACGTTGTCTTAATTATTATAGCTTTTAATTAAAAATATTTTAACAAGTAATACTTAAAAAGATCAAACGACTATGAGAAACGTTGTCATTTAATTATGATAGTTATAATTTAAAATTATATTAACAATACAGAAAACTAATAATCTACAATTACATTTAACAGATATAAAAGGAAGCCTTCCGACACAGAAGCTTTGCACAAAACAACACCAATAAAATGTTGAATGTATGAAATTAATTTGACAATAAATGTTCCAGAGTTAGACTCTTATTGGAGATCGAAGAGTTACATTTAATAAATATAAAAGGCTTCCGAGAATGAAGCTTTAAACAACGCTAAGGGACGTATTAAAAACGGCAGCATTATGTTCATGGTGTTTATCAATATTTATTTTTATCATCACAGTTGACCATATAATGCCCACTTATCAAACTGCAATTGGGATAATAAGAGATGGCCTGTGAATTTTTTATTTTATATTACAATGGTGGGGTGGCTATGCAACGATTTCGAGTTTTTCAGACCAAAACCACCCGCTCCTAGAAGGTATTGGTGATACGCCGTAGCAACGGCAGCTCCAATCAGCGGACCAGCCCAGAATATCCACTGATGCATTCAATCCATTAAAGGATAAGTCATCATCAAATTTCATTTCTATTAATATAAATCTCCTCTTTGAAGTTATTTAGATCAGTAAAATTCAATACTTCCAAACAGAGAATTATAGATATTATTCTTACCAGGTCGTCCCAAGATTTTTGATTGCCGTATATGACAGCGGGCCCAAAGCTCCTGGCAGGGTTGATGCCCGTGCCTGTGATAATGCCCGTGCCTGTGATAGGAATGGTTGCCAAATGGACCAAGAATACCGCTAACCCAATTGGAATCGGAGCCAAAACCTGCATTAACCACTTGTTATATTAGTAAATTTCCATCAGTGAATGAATATTTCGTAACACCAAGCTTCATATATATATATAGACATAGAGTTTCAAGGATGGAATATGATTTGTGTTATGTACAGGGATGTGAGAGTGGTGGGCTTTGCGCTTGGGATCTGCAGCAGAGAAGACAGTGTAAACCAAGAGGAACGTGCCAATGATCTCCGCGAGAAGGGCCGTTCCCTTGGAATAACCGGTAGATACAGAGTTGGATCCTCCTCCGGTGGAGGCAAAAAAGCTCCCCTGCATTTTCCTAAATTGAACAGTTCCGAGAACCTTTCCTTTGGTCTCCACAAAAATATTCAATATACAATCAGCTAAACTGTATTCCAGACTACAACCAACTTCGAGCTTTCCCAATTCAATCTCTACGCTTGATACCATAAGCAAACAAAATGTTCTCCAAAACGTTACTTTCGCTTTCGTCTTTCATCTCTCTGGTGGAGACCACGGCTCCTGATATCAAAAGAAAAGACAAACGGATGTTGAGACATGACATTAAAATATCTCGAAGGTCAAGATATTTGAGAAGTATAGAAGAGCTTCAATATCAGTCTCTACTGGAAACACCCAGAATACCTACAAGCTTTGAAAATTTCCACTCAAAGCCGTAGATTCCCAAGTTATACGAATTTGAACCTCTATCTTTTGCCAGAACAAAACAAATACACGGATAACTCCAAAGAGTAATGAATTGTGAAAATCTCCCTCAAATCCTTCCCCCTCCCCCCCAAAGAAGTAACCAAACCTTGTCAAAGCATTGTCGATCCCAACAGATTTCAGAACTTTTATTTCAATCTCTGCTATGTTATATCGTTTTTATGTTAAGTGTGTTAATGTCAGTGGATCTCATCCTGCGCCTGCTAACTATTGCAAAATACAATTCACACCCGTTAGTTTTGACGGATTACACCCCCCTTCTACCTAAATTTATCGCCAAAGATACATCGTAAATATCCATCGAGACTTGGCCTGTTACAGAAATTTCCAATTAAATTCTACCAATGGTCACAAATTTTCCGCAAACATCCGCATATAGCCCGAAAAATAACGATTTTCAGAGATTACAACAGAAAACACGAAACTTCATGACTTTCTGCTATTTTCAAAGGAAAACAGGGATCTATTATGAAAATATGAAAGAAATTTTACCCGAATAATGTCCAACCTCCAATTTCGATTGAAACGCACGAGCGGAGGTTCGGAACGCACTAAAGAAAGAAAAAATGAAACAATAAAAATAAAGACCAGAAAATGTATCAAATTCACCGTTCAAATCCGCGGGAAATCAATGACTATTTAACAACGAGAAGGCATCCAAGCTCCGCAGTGGTAAAATACGGCAGAAATTCAGTAATTGCGCATACGCATTACAGGGGTTTCGTGAAACCCTACCGTTGCCCTCTCCCTTATCACACCAGAGTAAAGTAGCAGCAGGGCAGTTCCGCAGAGGGCACCCAGGCATTGAGCTACAATGTACACTAGGGCGCGAGGAAGAGAGACCTTGCGGGCAAGAAACAGTGCAAACGTGGGTTCAAAATCTGAAGCGCTTTGTGGAAGATCCGGCAAACGTCCATTAAAAGAGAATTCTGCACCCATATGCAAACATCTGTCTTGAGAATTCTGCATCCATATGTAAACATCTGTCTTGCATGCAGGACAGGACACGCAGAACAGTGTCAAAACTTAGGACAAACTAAATTGTGTTTAAAATGTTGGCATATCACTTGCATTTTTTGAAAAATTTATGATAAAACAACTTGCCCTTGCTCCCTCGCACATTTTTTTGAAAACCTTATGATAAAACAATTTGTCCTCACTGAAATAACATCGGGGCACGTGAGGCCGGCAATAAGACCTCCAAACAAAAACTTTGGCTAAAAATTTTTTGCGAGGAAACTGCGCAGCGTAAACTTTGGTTAACGAGTAAATAACCGGTACAAATTTGCGGTCAACGCATCAACTAATAGCCAGTCAACTGCGTTATCGAACGCTAATAGTCCCAGGCAGGGACTAATAAAAAGGGATCCGTCAGCCCTTACCAGAAGGTGAACACAAAGGATTGACTAATTCATAGGAAAAAAGGTAATCTAAAAATGATATAAATTTTGTATAAAAAATGAGCATTGAGTGTTTTATATGGCTTAGTCATACAGTCCGACCACATCAAATAATAAACACAACGCTGACAAGCCAATGCGGTTTTGGAAAGTAATTGTTTGGTAATTTCAATACCGTAACTAGAAAGTCAATAAAAATTGCAAAGAATTAACTATGTCTCAATATATATTTATACACTAGCATGCCCAGAATTAACTACGTCTCTATATATAGTTATACATCAACATGCCCTCCTAATAAGTGAGATTTATTTACAAACTGGCGATTATAAGGCCTTTTGATACGTAAAACAATAATAATAATAATGCCTAAGTTTGATACCCAGAGAGGATTCGGTCTCAAGATAGGGAACCCCATGTTTTTCAATGATGAAATATACTTTACAAGCACGTAGAAAGAGACATGGCCGACAAGTATGAGTTGTGAGTTTCCAGGCATAAGAGTAGAGCTTCCAAGAAAGAACCGTCATGTATGCATAACTATATATATGAAAGAATATTCCGAATCATAGTTAAGAATGTACCAAGGATTTGTAATAGAAAAATTTAACAGTGAACAATTTTAAAAGTAAACTTGTAATTGAACGGAGAAGAATATAGTGAGGTTTTACCTTCTCAAACAACATGAGAAATAAGACCCAAAACCCTTGGCTTTGCCAATAATATATATATGTTTAGAGAGTGGTGTTGCTCGAAAACCCTTGAGCAAGATTTTTTTTTTACAACCTGAATGTGCAATTATGGAGTCCCTGTCAACGATAAACCTATACCTGAAACAAGTTAAAAGGAGCCATGTTCAGTTAAAATGAGTCACGCCCGCTGATGGACTTGAAGTTAAACGCTGACGCTTGGGAATTTTGTCTAGAGTTATACCTGAAACCCTAGACTGACGGGAACCCTGTTAAGAAACCCGACGGAAACACTGTCTTGCTATACTAAAAAACATGAGGTAAAACCCTTTATTCATGCATAGAGGAAGTATTGGTTCCTTCACTGGGAAATATTTTTTTTTTTTTTTCTGTTGAGCAAATTGAGGTACATTATATGTGGTATAAAAGATGTAGGTTTCAATAATTGAGGCTTATAGATCAACCCACAACTAAAGTTACTAAAATACTTTACTAAAATAATATAAAAAGAAAAGGAGAAAATGATGAAAAAACATGCGCTAGACCTCCTGACAAAGGAGAGAAAATCTAGATACAATTAGGGGATGAAGCATCATCTCCTATAATACAATTATCGGAAATAGTAAAGGACTTGAAATCAGGACTAGCTAGTAGTAAAGCATAGAACGAGAAGTTGTTGGAATCAACTGTTGAGCAATAACGACTCAATAAGCATTGAACTAAAAAACCAAATTTGAATACCAGATGCATCGAATATTGAATAAAGTAGGGATTTGTGATACACAACATGGGCAGAGATAAGTAAATGACTATTGTGTTTTGTTTACCTAATATATTTCATTTAAAATGGAAGAGTATTGTATTGTGAGTAATATATATGTTTTTATTGGGCTGATTTAGATGTTAAAATACTAATTAGTTGTTGCAAAAATAGGTATATTTAAGGGAATAAGGGATATTTGGCATCCAAAAGTCTAGGTAGTTTGTTGATAAATCAGTGGAGTAGCTATATATATTATAACTAGTGTACTATACTCTATGTTGTTTTAATATTAGGTATAAAAAAAGATAATTATTAAGAAAAACATTATAGAAACATATATACATATGTAATATAAAAATTATATAGTTATTTATTTTACTCTATTAAGGAATTAAGGAATAATGTTACAAGATATTATATATGCTAATGGAGTAGTTGTGTTAATCTCTTGTTGTAATATTAATGTTGTATGATCATTTTAACTGACACAAAACTAGCTTCAGTGCATCGACTAATATGCATAGATGCATTATAATATATACCTGATATGCATAGATGCATTATAATATATACCTACTATAGTACGCCTAAAAGGGAGGTAGGAAATACCTAAGAGGGTAATTTTGGTATAAAAATGTGGGATACCCAATTTTTATGCTAAATACTCTTCGAGAGTAGAATTTTATGGTTATAGGTAGCCACTACCTCTTTACACAAAACCTACTTAGGAAGGCCTCCCAAATGCTAGATTTCTACTCAATTGTTCATAGAGAAGGAATAAATAAGAAAATAAAAAAGTGTTAGAAATGGTTGTTGATTTCCAATCTTATATGTCCATGACTAAAGAATAGTAAGAAAAATAAGCTAAATAGGAAAAATATTACAACAATGCTTTTAAAATCAAGAGAGTTTCCAAAATAAAATCAAAGAGTTTTTAGAATAGAATAAAATAAAATAAAAAATAATATAATCCTTAAAAGAATTAGTTGGAGGATGCCTGAGAACAAATATGGAAGTAGCATGATTTTCAATATTACAAGCCTATATATTCATGAGTTTAGAAAAAAGAACCATCATTCCATAGATAGTAAGAAGGTTTGGAAACTTGCGCTATAAATAGTCTGGTATGAGGTTTATGATTGAAGTAAAGGATAATGGAGTAATTAACCCGAGAAAGTGTATACATGACATTGTCAAGGTATGTAAAGACCTGCAGAAACGTTCTTAGAAGAATAGCTAAGATCCTTTCATCATACAAATAAAAATATAGGAAAAACTATTTGATGTATTCAAGAAGAGTCTTCCTAGGTATACTCAATGTTAACATTGGTTATAACTTGGCTGATATAAAAGACATCGATATAAAAAAAAATTAGATACTAAGTGTATAACTCAAGTATGAGTATTCTAAATTTTGTAAACAATCGTTTTAAATAATTACATAATAGTCGAAAAATTAGTCATATTAAGAAAGATTTTTACAATGGAAAATTGGTATATATTTTTGGAAATTCAAAGAGATTTTTTTTTGACCTTTATGATTAAGGCTGATTTCCATGTAGATAATTTTTTATAAGTTCATATACATGAACGAGTTAAGAATTATGTCATATAGCATCGCAAGTGAGATTTTAAAGAAAACAAAACATGGGAAAACATGTAATGGTGTGATACAAAATAATTATTAGAAAAAGTTATTGTTCAGTGTTAGAATGTTGCGGTATAATATCATAATATTTAATAATTAAGAGAAAATATGTCTCTAAAATAATAAAAAAAGCAAGTGAATCATTTTGAAACTTTCAAATTAAATTTGAACGTAATAATGGTCCCCTCGTTACTCTAAGACATTAGAAAAACATGAATGAACTTAGGAATGGTTTCTAAATAATCAAACAAGTACATCAATTTTGGTATGCTTGAAAATAATCAAGGATAAAATCAACATTGTGAACATGTTATTCTAAAAGATGGAATTGTAAGGGACTTCTTATTCCAAAAAAACAATTATAAGGGATGTTGGACACCTAATCCTAAAGGGTTGGCGTGGAAGCCGAATGGACAAAGCAGTCCAAGAGACCTTGGGATGTGAATCCCAACGGTCACCATATTGTACTATAAATGTACATCTTTTGTGAAATAATGTAACTGCATGATTTATCTTTCCTATTGTTTTGGCTGTCCAATGTCCTGTTTAACATGGTAATCAGAGCAGGCGTATTCCTGCCCTGCACAATTAATTTGAGCCATTTGTTCATGGCCTTTCTATGCAGTTTATTTTTGCCATAAATTTCATGAATATTTTCTCATGAATATTTATTCAGCTAAATTTTAGCTGCAACCTGTTAAAACTGCTCCCCCATATAATTAGCTGCCTTCATTACCTACGCTCAGTCTGCCACACCTGTGCTGCCCTAACATATTATATTTGTGATTTGTGTATATGCTCAGACACCAAAACACCAAAACGTTTCACTGAAGCGTTGAGTGCCTGCCTAACCTGTAGCGCTCCATTCTGGCTGCTTGTTATTCTGAATACAATAATCGACCTCTCTCTGCCTGAATGCATCTGACAAATTAGGTATCTGAATTTGTTTTTATGTAATAAATCCTATCTGCGCCCTTCAGAAACCCCAACGCTGACATTTCTGTTACTCTTGACAGTCCTACACTCTGTGCATTCTCACATGCAAATAGCACTCGGATCTTGCGTTTGCTTCGATGTTGTCCTTGTAGGTTTTTAGTGAACGTAACGGTGCTATATGGACAAAAACAAAACTGAGCCGTAGTTGGGAGCAACTATAGCGATATAGTCGTTTTCGAAATAGTTTCATTCGAAGAGATAATGCTTGCAATTGACACTTCCGTTTTTAAAGCTACTGGTAGTGATTTTCATAGTTGA
This sequence comes from Pinus taeda, assembly GCA_000404065.3. NCBI lineage: Eukaryota > Viridiplantae > Streptophyta > Pinopsida > Pinales > Pinaceae > Pinus > Pinus taeda. The sequence continues at coordinate 17,693 of APFE030257423.1, forward strand.
ATACAAGTGTGTACATTGGTTGTGAATGCATTGAACGTTCTTGTGAAAGCGGTTGAAGCAATGCATTAAATCTCTGCGTTGGGTGAACTATGTTGAAGTTTGTGTGTCCATTCAAATTCTCTATGCATTGAAGGCGTTGAATCATAGATAATACGCATTGTGCTCGTAGCAGAAGTATTGGAATTCCTAGATACTCACTTAGATGAATGGATGACTTGTGACATCAACGCTCAGTGCTTTCCTGTTAATCGGGACCCATGAAAAAAAAAATTGTCAAATGCCTTTGTCCCTGCGTGTAATGTTGAATCAAGTGATTTAAAGAAGAGATCGTTGAGAGGGCATATGAAATCCCCATAAATTGTTGTTTGTTGGCTATTATATGTTGGCTTATATGGTTACTCCTGCATTTAAGCCTGGACTATATATTAATGTTTTTTTGAAAGGTTGTACGTTGCATCCTTGTTAATTTGTTCGAGCCTCTTTGCTATATTGCTGGACTTTGTTAGCTCGGATTGAAAAGTTGGGAAGAGCTGACTGCAGAAGATGAACTCTAGTTGCGAGATTCGATCCTTGGTTTCCTGGATTGTTGCGACAAAGACTGTGCAGAGACTCGTAAAATAATTGTGATTTGCATCGTCCAATGAAGAATCGGTCGGCATACATTGGCGTGAGAGTTTTCCATTTTCCATGAGATCAGGTTACGGTTCGTTGATTCAGGGAGATTTTGCACTCCGTAGTAGCGTCCAGCTCGACGACGTCTCGACAAATGCTTCCAAACACTCCGCTCCGCATGCCTACAAACCGTTTCTCCTGCGCCACGCCTTGTCTGTGAGGCTTCCTGAGCCAACCTATCCAATTCGGACTGTGAGATTCCACGGCTTGCTTGTAAGGTTTCATTCATTTACAGTTTTTCAAAGCAAGCATTTCCTGTCTCAGAAAACCGTTCGTTGAAAGCCCAATTGCCTCTCATACCGTTGTTTGCCCTCCAAAACTGCACTTTGTTACTACTATTATTACTTCTTCCGATAAATTTATTTACCGGGCTATCTCATATCTGCCTTTTAAGCGATTTCATCGTTGGAGGAAGCAGAGAAGCCGTTGTCAAATATCCCGGCAGATCAGCTCGGTACTTCACCAAGTGGGCGGCAATGAAATGGTTTGGTAGCGCTGGAGAAAGACAGCAGATCCTCCAAGTCCTCTCTTTGCCTCAGCATCTTTGACAACTTATCCATATTGCCTGTAATAAGATACAAAAATGAAAGTCTTTCAAAATTCTTTGTTCTCTGAAGCAACAGCAATTTCAATATTTCCACTCTCCACTGCTAAGTTGAAACGTGTCTTCTCATATTTGACAACGTGAAGAGCCACTTCCGGGAATCCCTTCTGCTGCAGGCAACTCCCTGATACCTTGGTTATATAACCGCTGAATGTCATGAATGGTATTGTGCTCAAGTCTGTGCTGGTTGTGAATCAACGGTGGTGAGAATCCTTCAGGCAGCGGTTGCAAAGATTGAAACATGCATTCATACATATAGTCATTCTGAGATGAAAACTGTTCAGTCATTGTGAGACGAAATTTGTCAGAATTTAATCAATTATATGTAGACAGTTGAAGTAGACTCTTATGTGCAGACAAATTTGAAGCCGACACCCAAAGTTGATTGCTCTCCGTTGGACGAAATTGTTGCTTATATCCCTATTTGAACATATATTGGAAAGCTAGCTTCCGCAGGTTGAAATGAGAAAGTATGAATTGGCTAGTCATTGAAGTTTTTTGGATTCGGTAA
>APFE030257426.1:0-18861 GCA_000404065.3 Pinus taeda
TAAGTGGGATACTTCTGGACTGTGTCTGAAAGTGTTTCACTATGATATGCCACTGGATGCCCATGTTGAGTAAGGACTGCCCCAATAGCATAGTCAGAGGCATTTGTCTCAACCTCAAATGGTTGTTGTAGATCTGGTAACGCGAGCATTGGTGCTGTGCAGAGGTGATATTTCAAATCTATGAATGCCTTCTATTGAGATTCAGACCAAAAGAATTTTTCTTTCGCTCCTCCCTTGGTGACTTGACTCAAGGGCCAAGTGATATGAGAAAACCCCAACACGAACCTGCGTAGAAGTTGGCAAGACCTAGAAAGCTACAGATCTCTGTCAGAGTGGTTGGAGATGGCCAATCCCGAATGATTGGACCTTGGCTGGATCCACATGCACCCCCTATTCATCAATAATGTATCCCAGATACTGAACCTGGGTCATGCCAAAAGTACATTTCTCCAAATTGGCACATAGCTTGTGTTGCTGCAGTGTTTGGAGAACCTATCGGATGTGGTGGAGGTGTTCTTCCCAACTCCGGCTGAAGATCAGAATGTCATCCAAGTATACCACTACAAATGAGTTGGTGAATGGCTGCAAGATGTCATCCATTAGCCTCATGAAGGTTACAGGAGCATTCGTCAACCCGAAAGGCATAACCAACCATTAGGAAAGGCCCTCCTTGGCTTTGAAGGCAGTCTTCCACACATCAGAGGGTTCGATCGGTACCTGGTGATATCCTAACTTCAGATCAATCTTGCTGAAATATTTTGCCCCCTTTAGTTGGTCCAGGAGGTCATCAATCCGTGGGATCGGGTACCTATTACGGACAGTGTTTTTGTTCAATGCCCGATAGTCAATACAGAGTCTCCAAGTCCCATCCTTCTTCTGTACCAACACAATTGGGCTCCCGTAAGGCGATGAACTCGGACGAATGTGGCCTTTCTGCAGCAGCTCCTGAATCTGCCTCTTGATTTCATCATTCTCCAGAACGGAGCGCCGATAAATTGGTCCATTGGGTAGCAGTGCACTTGGAGTCAGATCAATGGAGTGCTTGACCCGACAATGCAGAGGAACCCTTACGGGGGAGGTGAAGATGTCCTCGTACTCCTCCATGACCTTGTCCATCTGTAGTTGTCGTGCAGAGGGGCCCTGTCTGGAGGTTTTGGCCACCGTCTTCTTCTTTCCTTGAGGGCGTATCGTCAGGAAAACAATTTTTCCAGTTTTGGAAATGAGATTACTGCATTGTTTTGTAGTAATCAAAGAGATGGCAGTAGGCGGTGCTACCTCTGGTATCCTGTACAACTGATTTCCCAATGTAATAATAACAGCACGGGGCCTTGATTCATACACAGCATGTCACTTCCACAAGTATGTTGTCCTAGTAATACATCACAAACCTCAAGGGGAGCAATGTCACACAATACCTCATCCGTGAAGGGCTTGATGTTGTACGGAAGGCGACGCTGCTGGCTCACGCGAAGATCTCGTCCTTGGTGAAGCCACCCAATGGTGTATGGTTGTGGATGTGCTGTGGTCGGTAAGGCCAACCGCTTCACGACCTCTGCCGAAATGAGGTTCTTTTGACTCCCGCTATCAACAATGAACTGTATCGGGGAGCCTTTTACCCACATCTGGGAGTGGAAGAGACGCTCCTCCTCCTCTGGATCTTCGGGTTCATTTTTCTGGATCTTTGCGGTGGCAACAGTGGCGCTAGGGTCCACATCAATGATCTGCTTCCCTTTTTCATACCCCTTATCAGGTTCTGACTCAGAGTCGGAACATGCATCTGATTCTGAAACCTTTAGCTCAGCCACCAGTGACTGCTTGGCCCGACACTCACTTGTGTTGTGAGTGGAGCTCTTATGGAACTCGCACCATTTTCCAGTGTCCTTTCTCGGCTTCGCGGCGCTGTTCTTTGCTTGCAGCTTCAGCTGGTTGTCTTGGGCTGTCCCGCCTTGGCTCTGTCCTTTGTTTTGTGGTTTAGGGGCACCTTTCCCCTGCTTTGGATTCGCAGATCCAAAATCTCGTTTCTTTTGTTTCAACTTCTGTTCGACCTTGACGGCATACCGGTATGCCGTGCCGAGCGAGGGGATGTTTAGGAATTGTATCTCTTCCTGGATGTACTTGTGCAGGCATCCGCGGTATTTGAGTATCAAATGTTGCTCCGAATCCTTGATACCCAACTTTGTGCGAAGGGTATGGAAAAGATTGGTGAACTCCGGCACGTCTTGGTCCCTTCCCTGCTGCAACGTGGTCCACTTTATGTATTCATCCTCATAGCTCCCGACAGGGTAGTACTGCTCCTTGATGGCCGCCCGGAACTAGTCCCAGGTGGGTGCGGCTGAAAATAGTGAGCCAGTACTTTCATCCTTCTGCTCGCAGTAGGTTTCCCACCAGTGTTTGACATGGGGGGCTGCTTTGAGAAGAGCAAAAACAATCTTTTCCCGACTCGAAAATTCATGAACAGAAAAATAACCCTCTAGCAGATTTAACCATTTATCTACGGCATCGCCGTCTATCTGACCCTCGAATATGGGGATTTCAAAATTAACTTGTACCTTAAAGGGTGTGGCGTTTCCAGAGAAGCTGCTGGAAGCCGATGTGCTGCTTCTGGGTAGCCACTGAAGGATCTGCGCAAAGCTGTCCATCATCACATTCCGTTGTCGCTCGAGCGCTTCTTCGAGCAAGATTTTGATGGGATCTCCTGCCCCCTCGTCTTTCTTCTCGTCCACCATGGGAGGCCGTCGGGATTTGTGAGGCTGGTCTTGCAAAGGTTCACCAGTTCAAGCCCTAACTCCTTATATCCCGACCTTATTGGGGACATGCAAAGAAAAACAGAGAAAAAGCAGACCGCTCTGATACCACTGATCCAGATTTAAACAGGAACGCAACAAATTACAGAGATAACCATATACACAAATATGCAGCGGAAATAATACTTCATTTCATTAATGGAAAATACTGAAATATGCTTACAACCAGAAATGGAAATAAACCAGCTAGGGCGATGGCAGCTTATCTCTGAGAAGAGATGTGTAGCTACATGCGTCTGAACTATCTTACAATGAGGCTTGAAGGCCTATTTATTGTTGAGAAACAATGGAGAACCCTTCACATTCCAAAACCTGACCCTAGAAGATGAAATGCCAAATTGTGGGCCCCATTTTTGGGTAAGTTGGTACATCAACTTCCCGGGGTCGCAAATTGGTCGTATTATCTCCGTTTGATGCGCATGATAGCCCGTTGGAAGGATCTCTCCGAGGACTACGATGGAAAAGATGATATTTAGACAAAAAAACGCTGACGGTAGATTTCCCAAAAAACGTCGTTTAGGGCCTCAAAACGGCTCCGGAAGTTTAGGACCTGAAAAACTGCTAAAAATAGTAAACTGTGCTATAATTAAGGAAACTGAAAAAAACTGCAAGAAGCACTAGAGGGGATCCAAGTGGAATTAGTGGGTGGCCACCAATATCCACCTAGATCACTAGCTACCTTTCTTTTTAAGAATCGATAATTTCTCCCAGTTAAATAAATGTATCCCTTCTTTATATCTACTTCCAATCCTCAAAAAATTGAACATCTTCTCCTTATCTTATTCAAAATCTAACTAGGGATCTTCATCAAGGATGCCCAATATACAAGAATATTTTTTAAAACTACTTTTACCAGAGTTCACCCCCCTCCAAGGGAAACCCACAACACCAATTATCCATTTTTTTCTCAACTTTATTTAATAGCCAAATCTTGTATTCCTTCAAATAATTATTAGGATTTAGAAAATATCATATATATTTAAATCCTAACTCTAATGGAACAAAGGTGTAAGGAAAAACATTTTTAATATGAACTTGTACATTTTCTTCAATCTTATGTGAAGGAAAATTTTCTTTACTAACACTGAAGCAACACAAAATCCTTGTATCTCTAAAAATTATCCATTCCTCACTATATGGAATCCCAAACAATAATACATCATCAATTTGTTAATATATTCTTAGTAGAAAACTTCAAACCCTTTATTCCCCCTCAATTCTATCCTTACCAATCATTCTACTAAAACATTCAACCACAAGGAAAATTAGTAAGGTAGGTAAAGGGCATCCCTATGTAATTCCTTTAAATGATTTTAAGAATCATATAGGATATCCATGAATAATAACAAAATAAATAATACGATAAATTTACCCCATTGTCCATTCTGTAATCTGTAATCCTAGTCCGATCTAAAACAAAAACAGTCTAAGAAAACCCCAATCTATTTCTTCAGGTGCTTTTACCAAATCCATTTTTATAAATAATGCTTTGATATTATTCTTCATCATTAAATGGATACACTTTTGTTATACTCCAATAGCATCCATAATTCATTTATTTTCCAGAAATTCAGATTATTCTTTAGATATCCTTTTAGATAATCTTCTTTTATTTTATTAGAAACAATTTTTGTTATCATTTTATAGATCTTATTACATAAGTATATTGGTCTAAACTCATTGAACGAAGAAGGTTTATGGATTTTGGGTATAAGGGAAATAATTTTTGGACTGAATGCTCTTGATAATCTTCCATGTATTCTAGATTTTCTGACAACTTGAAGTACATCATTTTGAAGTAGATCATAAAATTCAATGAAATTTCCATAATCCAACCATGAAATTTTATGTCTTTGAAAATTCTTCAATACAGAATCAACCTCATATAAATTTACAATTAGAACAATTATATGGTTATCCATATCTGAAAGGAATTTGGGATAATTCCATATAACTGTAACTGTTTCCCTAATATTCACAGATCCTCTCTTATTAAATAAAGAAGAGATTTTTAACAAATTCTTCTTCTAATCTCTTATGAGAAGTAATATAATTACGGTCTTCATAATTTATACCCCATGTAGAATTAATAACTTTTCTATGTTTAGAAAACTTATGGGAAAATGATGTATTATTATCTCACTTCACCTAAATAGCTCTATTATTTAACCACCATGTCTCTTCCTCCAACTTCAAAATTTGGGTTTTTCTCTCTTCTATATTATGGATTCTAGTTAATTCACCTTTTTAAAAAGTTTTTAGAAACATTCCTCAAATATTCCCCATCAATATCTTTTCAATAGCCATTAATTCCTATTCTATGTTACTTTTCTTTATATCACTATTAAAAAATGGATAATTAGTTAGTAAACAAATGACTAAAATTTGTACATAAATGACCACTTTTCAGTCGGTGGCCAATAGTGGCTAATTTATAATATCTTATAACTTGACCAACTTTTAGTCATATTTAGCTTTTTCATTAATTGATTGTCTCAAATTTATCATCTAGTAGTATATTTAGTCATAAATTTGGTCATTATTTTAGTCACTAATTGCCACAATTAATGACCAAATACACAACAAAATATACTACTATATGATCACTTGATAAAACTGATTAGTGATCAAATAAATAGGACGAAAATGTTGTTCGTGTTATAAGAAACTGTAAATTAGCTACTACTAGTCATATATATGCAAATTTTAGTCATCATTTGAAAGTAATTAATGACCAAAGAAATATGACTAAAATTGGTCGTGTTATAAGATATTGTAAATTAACTACTAATAGTTGTATATATGCAAAATTTAGTCATCATTTGTAATCACAAAATTATCATTTATAGTAGTCATTTATCTTCTTTCTGGTAGTTTCATATTCATTATATAAACGACTAATTTAGTAGTTCGTATTCATTTCATTTACTTTAATTAATAACCATTATAAATGACTAACTTAGTCGTTGTATATTTATTTTATTTGTGCTCATCTTTAGTCAATATAGACTACTAATTTAGTATTTTTAGATTGATTTCATGTGTTCATTACTAATTAACTTAAATTAATTAGTATGATTTTGCGACCAAATAAAAAAAAATGTCATACAATGCGCATTTTCATCTGATATGAAAACCCAATGGTACAATTGTTAATGACAATACTAAAAAATATCAAGTAGAACTATAAATAATTTCAACTCGATAAATTATATGATATGAAATGCCAAGTATTACAATATCAGTTTCCAACTTAATATTGGTTGGACTACAATTTACAAATGAAATATTGTTTCATCACTTCAAAACATTAACATTTTTGAGCTAAGACTCCTGTGATCCATAATATTATTAATAACATCTTCCAGAGAAAATCACATAAAAAATATTCTTATCGACGCGTTTCAAAGCATTCAGTGTGGTTCATCTTCAGGATAAGACGAGGTACCAGATTTAGGGAATGAAATAAATAGATGTAGAGAGCTGCTAACTAGCCATTAGTGAGTAACGACTAGATTGAATAAGGGTAGAGAAAAGATTTGAATTAAAAAAGCTTAAATTAAATAAATTAAATAATTTTTTATTCTATTTTATTTTTTTCAATTATTTTTTATAAAATATTATAAGAGATTATAATAAAATAATTAATTATTATATTTAATCTTTTATAAAATTAATAAGTATTATAATATTAGTATCTTATTTCAATTTCCAAATATTAATTAATAAAATTAACAAAAAAAATAAAAGAGGTACTAATAATAAAGAAAGAGGTTTAGTAATAGGGTCAAAATATATTAATAAGTTTAAAGAGAAATATTATAAGAGGTTATAATAAGATAGTTAATTATTATATTTTAATACTTTATAACCCTAATAAGTATTATAATATTAATATTTTATTTCAATTTCCAAATATTAATTAAAAGTAAGAGGCCACTAATAATAATAGGGGTTTAATAATAAGGTCAAAATAAATAAGATTAACCTTTATGACTGGTTGTCTTGCCTTCTTGCCCTTCATTTTATAGATCGGCTTTCTTTCTTGCTTGATTGTTGGTGCGACGATCATAGGTGCGGCTGAGATTGCTTGATCGTTGGTGACATTGGTGCTTGATTGTTGGTGCGACTAAGACTGCTTGATCGTTGGTGCCATTGAGATTTCTTGTTGATTTCTGGCTTGCTTGATTGTTGGTGATGTTGGTGCCGTTGATTTTTTTGATTACTTTTTTTCTTTTATTTTATTTTATTTATCTAAATAGGGTGGCAACATGTGTTGCACTTTTTTAAATGTACAACACATGTTGCCACCCCTATTTAGATAAATAAAAAAAGAAAAAAAGTAATCAAAAAAATCAACGGCACCAACGTCACCAACGATTAAGCAATTTCAAAGGGATGACATTGATCATTGGTGACGTTGATTTTTTTTATTACTTTTGTGATTTTTTTTTTTTCTTTTTTATTAAATTGAAAATAAATGAATATTTAATTTAGGAAGAAAGTGCAGGAATCTAACATCTGCTGATGTTCCAGCCATCATCTCTATTTTAGATTAACGGGATGATTTTCAAAATGCTAAAAAAGGTCCTAAGAATAATATTGACCCTAAGGATTGGTCTTCTGGGGTTCATCTTCCTTTTATTCAAGGGACCACAGATAAAATCACTAGGCTCTTGAAAAAACATAAGCTTCATTCCTCCTTTAGACCCCTTAACACTATTTTAATTTCTCTACATTTTGTTAAAAACCCGATTGACCCTAAGGATGGGAAAGACGTTTACATCATTCCTTGTTCGTGTGGAACTCCTTATATTGGGGAGGCCGATATTTCTATTAACCAAAGGATTTTTTAACATGTTGCAGACATCAAGTAGGGGAGGTTGCACTCCTCTGCCTTGGCAGAACTTGCAAAAAAAACCAATCATCACATCTGCATCGAAGAGGCTAGGGTCATTGAGAGGATTGACCATTTTCATCATCATAAATTCAGGGAGGCCCTAGAAATTGAAAAGCACCCTATTAATCTAAATAGAGATGATGGCTGGAACATCGGTAGATGCTCGATTCCTGCACTTTCTTCCTAAATTAACTATTTATTTATTTTCAATCTAAAAAATAATCATTATTTAATACTAATATATATATATAATATATATATATATCGACATGTCACCCCTTAAACTTACTAATATTTATTTTTAATCTTATTTATTTTGACCTTATTATTAAACCCCTTTTATTATTAGTAGCCTCGTACCTTTAATTCATATTTGGAAATTGAAATAGGATATTAATATTATAATACTTATTAGGGTTATAAAGGATTAAAATATATTAATTAATTATTTTATTATAACCTCTTATAATATTTCTCTTTAGACTTATTTATATATTTTGACATTGTGTTTCCAAGGCATTGCATGTGAATTCCCCAACTCTAAATACTAGACCATCAGACTAGATCTCACGTAGGATATTGAATTTAAGGGTATCACTAGGCCAGTTCTTTTCTCTCTCTCTTTCTACATCCATCACTCCAATGGTATTGTTCTTCTCTTTCTTCAATTCCTTCCTTTTACAACCAATCTTGAGTTTCTCTTCTAAAAATGAAATAAGGTACAATTAAAAGTATAAGACTAATTATTGATTAATTCCTCTCTTGTCCACCTCCAACATTAAACAATGTAGGAGTATAAACATTTCGTTAACTCCAACCAACCAATGTAATTACAATAACATATAAGACAAAAAGTCCAACCTGAATATATGGAAAGTAGATGTCTTTCAACATACACTTAAGTTGATATTCATTCCAATAATTTGACTTTAACTTGGATATATGCACCTTTCAGCATTCCAAAATAGTACATTATTCATAAAGAATTGGTATATTGAAGACATATGCATAATAACCTACATTCCATTGCATTTTATTATGATATTAGTAATTACAATAACCTGCACATTATTCTTCAATATCATCCTAGATATTTATATATTATCCTTTCTGCATTAATATGGAAATCATTAGCAATTATGACATAAATTTAAAAATTTAAAAGCCATCATCTTGAATAATAATTCTACTATAATAGTTACACATCGTATTTCAAACTCAAATATATATTTACCCTCACCCTTTTCCAAGACCCACACTATTAAATGTGTGAAAAGGGCGTCTCAAAAACCACTAATAACATTTAATAAATTCTAACATGAAAAAAACTTTCTAAAAATGTTCACAGAGAAGTTGTAATTTTGTACTCAAGTCTTCTTGAAAGATTGATATTTAAACAATAATATAAGTTCATGACATTCAATTGCTTTGGCAAGAGTAACATAATACCTTGATTGCATAGAATATATCATGGTACCTAATGAAATCACAAGTTTTCTCCATACATTACGAACAAGGATTGTCAATAAGGTTTAGTAGCTTGGGTTATTGGCAGGAAGAATCACTATTTTCCCCATCTGGGTTTAAATCACACTTATGAATATTGGGAAAAATACTGAGGGGGTGTGAATTAGGATTTTAAACTTGAATAATAATGATTTTCTTTTTCAAACTATATAAGTTATTTTACCGAAACCAACCAGCATATGTCCACACCTATAAAGAGTGAAACCATCATATAGATTCTAAACTTTGATAAATAGTTAATTCATTATCTTAAATCAGAGTGTGATATATTTACTAAGCAGTAAATAGATGTAGTAAGAAAATACTAAATCAACACACATAAGCAGCACACATCAATATTTTTTAGGTGGAAACCCAATGGTGGAAAAAACCACCATTGTTGTCATCTCAGTCTTCAATCTTCTTATAGTAGAAAGTGTTTACAAGTTTTGTATTGGTGCAAAAATTTTCCAGTAGCAGGTATTTACCTACTGAAGACTACAACCTTCACTCGTTTTCTAGCTTCTACTGGAAGTGAGATTCAACCCCCTAACTCTTGTACTGGATGATAAGTTTAATAGTACATAGGTGTCATCCTACAGAAGGATACTACCTTAACTCCTCCTCTAGGGACCACGTTTCATAAATTTTTAGATAGAATATTTTCAGTACAAAACAACACAATACGTAGGCCATGTTTCATCAAATTTTTAGACTGGACCCATCAATAACATTGAAGCTCAAAACCAATTGCCATTGCAATACACCCATCAAATACAATTGCATCTATCAACAATCAGTCAATCTAAACAGTTAGATCATTGCCATGAGAACACAGAGCTAAACCCAAAATACTGTATCAATAACGAAAACCAACTGAAAACTCAAAAATCATATGTCAAAATGTATACGCTACTTCAATGAAGCCAACTTTCATATATGCGTTACCTTTTGTAAGCCAACCTACGTATACCTCTAAAGATATTGAATCATAAAACTTCTGAGCCATAAACTGTACCGCCCAAAGTCATTTTGAAGATCTACTATCATGTTTAAGAGTTATAAATAGATTGCAGCAAAGATCACCCTTCTAACTTAAACAATCAATTAACTAGACTCAATCTCCTTATACAATTAGTTTTACTTTCAGATCTAATGAAGGCATCATTGACAATAAATAGTAAAACAAAAACACTAATAAGATAGATTAGTCATTTCTAAACAACATGCATTTCTTCTGCATACGCTACTTGGAAGTGTTGAACCAACATGTATACACACCTTCACCAAGGTGAACTAGTGTATCGATCTGGAAATAATAACTTATAACTTTGCAACTATTCCAGACTTGAGATATACCCAGATCATAGCATATAAGGGATAAAACTTGAATTAGCAATCAGATCTAGTAGACTACCCATTATCAGATCATACAATGATAATTCATTTCAGGTCTCATGATCTTGATCCAACATTATATCCAAGGGTGCACAAGATATTTCATATCTATATCATAACCATAGGCCTTACAACCCAAAATATAGTTCACATAGAAGTATTCATGAAAAACCCTTCCACTTGCACACTTAGCCCTTTGAACTTCTTCTCCTTATACTTAGAGCATTTTTCAATACCTCGATCCAAAAAAACATTTGTAACCTATGGTATTCTTAGGCAGGATCAAGTAACCATTATTTCACTCAATATTGTGGGCTAAAACCATGGTATGGACCCTTGGTATTCTATAACCTTAATTTTCCTTTCCATACATGCTTTTATTTTTGTGAAATTACGTGCACACGTATACGCTCCTTTTATGCTGTGTACCACGTGTGTTACAGGTCTATTTGGGCACATCACTCCCATCATTCAGATCAGTACTTTTAGGGCTCATCAAACCCTAATTTTGTTGCTACCTTCCCTAGACAAATCATCACATTGAATGCCATCATTCCTGAGAGTTTCCTAGCGTGAAGACATCCCGAAATGACTCCTTGAGGGACTACTGCAGCCTTGGTCAGGGGTAAGTGCACTACAAAGCACTTAGGCCCATTCAAGCCTACTCTATAGAGCACCTAGGCCCACTTTGACCTGCGTTGGGCAAGATTGAGAGAAATCTTCATAGGGTTTTGGGAATATTCTTCCATTCCAAATCATTCTAGAAGATTCCCACCTCTTATCCTCTCTTATGAGATCGAAATTGGATAAGGAATGAATCAAATGACCTCCTATCCTCTCATCCCTTCCTACATGGAAACTAAATCCCAAATTGGAAAGTTATTCAATGCCCAATTTATGACAAAACCACATCCATTTCCCTATAAATTGAGCACTCATCATAGTGATCAAGAGCGTCGGGATCTATTGAAAGGAGACAAAGGGAATCAAAAGATAACAAGTAGGTCCCTTGCCTTACTTAGCTTCTATATAAAAAGGTTAAACTCTTTAAATTTGTTGTTCTAGGTGTAACTACCCACCTAGGTAAATTGTATTTATCCCTAGATGCAAAATTCCACATAAAAAATTGGTGAATCCACTGGGGAATGATCATCATTCAGGGTAGTTTATCTTCATCCTAGTACACCCTAGTAGACTTTACTTACTTCCATTGATCTTGCTTCAGCCTTTTTGAAGTCCTTTTTAGTAAAAATTATGCTTGAAAGCCCCTAGGATGGCCTCTCCAGCACCATCGCAGGCTTGGTCATGACACAGAGCACTGCAGAGAACCCTTGGCTTGAGGACATTGTTCTAAAGTGCATTGTCTCCCATTCAGCATTGCGCTGATCCTCCTTAGGTAAAAATTACCACCTATAACTTGATTTTTCCCAAATTTCCTTCTGAAGTTGTTTGTTTAAAGATCAATGATTGTTGTGTCTCTGAAATAAATTTGTGTTTCCTTTCCTAGCCCTACTTTGGCCTTGAGTTTTTAGTGTTTCTTAAGTGATTTCTTTATCATTATTAACTCATTTTTAAAGCTATATTATAGTCGATTAATCTTTGTTGAAAAGAAAGTGTCGTAAATGTCTTCATTTCTTTCGAAAAGGAACTGTCGTAAAGTCTTCTTTCTTACAAAAAGATTGATTGATTGTATGTGCATTAGTTTCCTTTTGTTCGTCTCAACATTAAGGGAATTGAAAAGAAAAACTTGCATCATACATTAAAAAGTTTATGTGTGCTTGTAGGAATAGTTTAGGGAAATTACATTAAATGTGATCTATGCTCTTTGATTAAAAGAATTTGATTGTTCTATCCATATTAGCTGAGGTTTTCATTGTTATTTGAATGAAAGAATGTTTCTCATGTTAGTTGAATTCTAGGAATTGCAAACATACATCACGTGGTGAAACTTGAAAAGCAAATTCTTTAGAAGATCAACTTACAATTTATCTCAGTTAACCTAATGGAGAATTTTAACTTAGCACATAACATTTAGAGTTCTAGGCTAGAGACGTGTTTCAGCGTTGTTAAACATAGAAGTTGTCGCTAACTTATCTGTGATACATTTTGACTGTGATACCTCATTCCACGTATGTAAGTATATTGTAGCTCGTCCATGTACCTTCGAGTATATCGGGCGTTGTTACAGTACTTAAAGTATAAAGAAATGCTCTCACTATGCGGTTTTGCATTAGGCAGTTCTAACATGGATTAGGTCTCCCCGTACTTTCGGGTATATATGACAGGACTACATTAGGTTGATATCCATCCTTTGGTAACCGAGTCAGCCGCCTTATACACTCTGATACACCGAACACAACATTCAAGGAGATTTCTTGCTCGTACTTCTTGGTTCGCCGGAAGGTATTCTGTAGTTCATATTTGCTTGGTAATCCTTTTGCCTAGATTATACCTCTTTTGTTTTGTTATGTTATTTTGATTAAAATAAAATTACTTGACCACGGATAACATCCTCCATGTCACTCCTTAGTTGATCTTAGGTTGAGACAGATGGCAACAACTTCAAAGTCCACCGATCAAGGAATTCCTTTTGATGGGAATCGTAGTCCTTTTCCTCCTTTCAAAACTTTTGGTGCTCCTTATATGGCTACATTGTCCCTTCCAGGATTTACCATTGGCTTGATAGTATGGTTTTTTTCAACCTCCTTGGTTCAAAGTGTAATGATTTCTCCACAATCAAGTACTCCTCCAGCTAGACAAAATCAACCTCTAGTTGATCCTAAAGTTGACCCTTTGCCCTCTTCCTCTATTTTTTCTTCCTCCCCTTCTTCCTCTTCGCCTGGTGAAAGTATTGACACTAGTAACCAGGTGGCTAAGAAGAAGAAGAAAGGGAAGAAGAAGAAGAAGAATAACATTCAACAGGGGGGAAACCAAGCAACCATTGCTTCGAATGCAACTTTTGATGAGAAACCATTCGTAAGCCCCACAAACTTCAATATCCTTGCAAACTTTGTACGAGATACCATCTTCTTCAAAATTGTCTTGATATTCCTCAAATCTTAGAAGAATGGTCTTCTCATTCACATCATCCTGTGTCATCAAATTCTAGAGATCATGCTAGTGACACACCATCAACTAGTGGTAGTAAAGTTCATGGAAATAAGGGTAAAGTTAAGTTTCCCTATAGGTTATGTGAAGGGAATCACCCCATTCACCTTTGTCCCTATCTGGATGAAGCCAAAAAAGTGTTGGATAACCGTCCTGCTTCTCCAAAACAACTTCCATCTAGTTATAGGAGATTCTTCCTTAATCCTTCACTAGTTCATAAAGTGACTGACCCAAGTCAACCATCGGTCAAACTCATTCTCTCTGAATGTGAATCCCATAAGTCTATACCCAACCAATCATAGGTCAAGGAAATAGTTGACCCAATTTCACTTTTAGTTAATCATACCTTTTCCAAAGAAAGTGAATATGATACCACTTAGTTTCTTTTCGTTTCTTCAGATTCCAATGAGCTTGGAGTTAACCCTCTTGTTCCATCAAGACAAGAGGAAAATCCTCCCCTTCTTGTAACTCAAGGGAACAATTCTATTTTTCTTACGGTACCCCCTCCAAGTAGCCTGGTCACTTCCTTTGATTGGAATCAGCTGGCTAGATGTCGTCTTCCTTCTTATGTGCCTTTTGAGATCATAGTATAGGTTTGTAATATGATTGCACCTGGCAATATTATAGATGAAGGTGCATCAATGAATATCCTTTTTCCTCCACTGCTTGGCAAGTGCTCAGTTCGCCACCACTTGTGCCTGTTACCCAGAATCTGTTGGCTTTTAACAGAGGAACCAATCAACCATTAGGGATCCTTCCTCAGTTGCCTATTACTTTGGGAGGAAAATTATTTTATCTCAATGTGATGGTAGTCCCAAGCCCTTTATATTATAATTTACTTCTTGGGCGTGACTTATGACATGGGAGTTATTGTTACAACATTTCTTTGAGTGATGTGTTTCTCGCATGAAGGAAAAATTGTTACCGTTCACCAGATTTCATTTCCTAGTCCAAATATGGCTTCCAGTCAACCATCTTCCCTAAATGGTCCTTTTGTCCCAATGGTATCTTCCCTGCCATAGGTCAATTATGTGGCAACCCATTCCATGCCTACATCAATGGACGATCAATTCCATGATGTCGTACATTATGTACTAGGGGCATTGGAACCATATCTCTCTGATGATCCCTTCCATAGTATTGTTCTCCCATCTGATGAGAACCTCTTGGAAGTCATGGCCTCTTATGGGTTGTGAACAAAGGGATATGAGGATAGTTCCTAGTCTTGTGTCAACCTCGTTAAAAAATAAAACAAAGGATATGAGGACAGTTCCTGGTCTTGTGTCAACCTCGTTAAAAAATGAAACAAAAGATATGAGGATAGTTCCTGGTCTTGTGTCAACCTCGTTAAAAAATGAAACAAGGAATATGAGGATAGTTCCTTGTCTTCTGTCAACCTCATTAGAAAATGAAACAAGGAATATGAGGACAATTCCTTGTCTTGTGTCAACCTTGTTTAAAAATGAAACAAAGGAATATGAGCATAGGTCCTTTTCTTGTGTCAAGCTCATTAAAAAATGAAACAAGGAATGTGAGGATAATTCCTGGTCTTGTGTCAACCTCATTAAAAAATGAAACAAAGGGTGTGAGCATAGTTCTTTGTCTTGTGTCAAGATCGTTAAAAAATGAAACAATGAATATGAGGATAGTTCCTGGTCATGTGTCAACCTCGTTAAAAAAGGAAACAAGGGGTATGAGGATAGTTCTTGGTCTTGTGCCAACCTTGTTAAAAAATGAAACAAGGAATATGAGGATAGTTCCTAGTCTTATGTCAACCTCATTAAAAAATGAAACAAATGGTATGAGCATAGTTATTTGTCTTGTGTCAAGCTCATTAAAAAATGGAACAAGGAATATAAGGATAGTTCTTTTACTATGTCTACATCATTAAAAAATGAAACAGGTCCCAGAGCATAGTTCCTTGTCTAGTGTCAAGCTCATAAAAAAATGAAACAAGGGATATGAGTAGAGTTCTTTGTCTTGTGTCAAGCTCATTAAAAAATGAAACAAGGAATATAAGCATATTTCCTTGTCTTATGTCAAGCTCATTAAAAAATGAAACAAGGAACTTGAGTAGAGTTCCTTGTCTTGAGCCAAGCTCATTAAAAAATGAAACAGGTATATGAGCATAATTCCTTGTCCTGTGTCAATCTTGTTAAAAAATGAAACAAGGAATATGAGGATAGTTATTTTATTGTCTCAACCTCATTAAAAAGTGAAACAGGTCCCACGAGTAGAGTTCCATGTCTTGTGTCAAGCTCGTTAAAAAATGAAACAAAGAATCTGAGCATAGTTCCTTGTCTTGCGTCAAGCTCATTAAAAATGAAACAAGGTCCCCTCGAGAAAAGTTCCAATTTGAGTCTTTGATTATATCTCGTAAAATCCTAGTCGATTCTTTCACTTAATCTCATAAATGAACCTTCATTCCATCCACCTAATAGCCACGAGTAGTCTACTTAGGTGAATGCAATGAAGCTTGGGGGGCATGCACCTAGAATCGAGTCATCATGGTAGGGGCATGTAAGCCAATCTCAAGCATAGTTTTCTGTTTCAAGCTTGTGTAAAATGAAACTGAATCCAAGCATAGTTTTTCATTTCAAGCTTGTGTAAACATGAAACTGAATTCAAGCATAGTTCTATATGGTTCAAGCTTGTGTAAAAATGAATCCATCTCCATTTTAACCCTCGTGATTTCCATTCTATCATCCTCTTCCATCAGATGATCCTTGGTTTTTCTCCTTCCATCATCACTATCTTCTTGGCTGATCATACACTTTCACTTGGTTGTTTTACCCTTTTTGAGGAATAGTTGCAATGAGTGGTCTTATTAGCTAGCCTCTTCACATAAATCAACATGTTTTGAGAAGTTCCAACATCACCGGAACCAGTTGCTATCCTAGAAACCACTCATTCCTCTAAGTGGAGTCCTCTTTAATATCTTTTCAAACTCTAGAAAGATGAAAAGATTACTGAGCGCTTGTCCTTTTTAGCTCATTAACGGATTGGAAATGACATCTACTCAGTATAAGTTTAACCCTTTTCTGAACTGATAAATAGATTATTTATGAAAAAGGAATATGTTGATCAAACATGGTCAATAGGTTCTCTCTCATATTATTTTATGATTTCTCGGACTTGAGAGACAAATATACGAAAAGAACTTGTGGAGTTTTCTTTTTGTCCCTTTTCAAACTCTCTAAATATGAAAAGGACCGAGTTATCATTGTCATTAAACTCTTCAAAACATCAAATAGCGACAAAATTGTCCATCATGACAAGACCGAGTTTCACCTTTGCTAGACTCGTTAAAACATCACATAGCGATGGATGCACCCGAAGGGTGGAATTATACAACAAGCATATGTTATGCTCCTCAAGCTTGATAAACAATAAAGGGGTACTAGTCAACAATGGCTAGGGAAAATGGGAAAAGGGGTAAACCACTTTATGGTAGCAGGTCACTCTTGAACACGACACTTTCACTTCATCACTGTGACTAGTTGGGTTGGGTTATCTGCTTGATGGTCATCATACCTTGGTCTATCATACCATCCATTACTTTGGTTTTGGGTCAATGTTGCCAATTCATTCAGTGTCACCAACATGTTCAAGAGAATTCACTCAGTTAAAACTCATCCTTTGTAATACTCATAAACCTTCATTTTCATGACCGCCATTCCTGAACCTTGTGTCATCAGTCACATTCCGTCTCCAAAAATCATTAGACTCGTTTCATGTTGTTTATGTGGGATACATCAAGGCCCTTCTGTGACGAGTTGCTTCTTGTCGACATCAAAAAATTATCCAGTAAGTTGACTTAGAAACACCCTTCTATTACCTTGAGGCTTGCATACATCAATGGTAGGTTTCTCGCTTCCAGTGACAAGTTGACATCACTGTCCTTTGACCGAAAGAATTTGCATTTTTTTCAAAATCTAAACATCCATTCACACCATATAGAATGTATTGCAGTACCTTGAGGATCGTTATCATTATTGGTGATTTCTCTCATGTCTGTTAACAAATTACATCATTAACTGGTAATCAGACGATGTCTTCCCATGTTTGACTTCAGATCACATATTGACATGGTTAGAATTGTACTTGAGCGAACAATTAAATGAGATAGAAGACCTTGGATCTAGTTTCATCCATTTAGACTGCGATTTTAGGAGAATACTAAATCATCTATACAATGGATTTACATAGATGGTCATCCTATCATGGGTCTATATCTGTAAACAACTATCTATGTACATGTAATGAAAATTTTATATGAGGAGCATGGGTATTTCTTCCCTCAGCAATTCATTAAAAATCCAAAATATCATGATATTATGTATTGTAATTGATGCGGGTCACCATCTGCTTTAGAACCTCCTCATCACATCATAAAGAATATCACTCTACATTATCATTTTCGACTTCATGCTTTAGGGGGTAGTTGTTACAGATCCATTTGGGCACATCACTCCCAACATTCAAATTAGCACTATTAGGGCTCATAAAATCCCAATCTATTTGCTACATGCCCTAGACAAGTCATCACTTTGAATGCCTCCTTCCCTCAACGTTTCCCGTCTTGAAGCCCTCTAGAAATGCCTCCTTGAGGGACTAGTGCAGCCTCAGTCAGGGGTAAATGTGCTTCAGTGTAGGTAGGCTGATGTAAGGGTGCATTTCAGTGCACTTAGGCCCATTTTCACCTATGCTGTGCAAGTTTGAGCGAATTCTTCATAGGGTTCTAGGAATATTCTTATCTTTTGGATAATTCTAGAAGATTCCCACACTTATCATGTCCTATGAGCTCGAAATTGGATAGCAAATGAGTTACATAACCTCCTACCTTCTCATCCCTTCCTCCATGGAAACTAACTCTATGTTTGGAAGGCCATTCAATACCCTCATTTATGACCAAACCACCTCCATTTTCTTATAAATTGAGCACTCATCTAAGTGATCAAGGGCTGGACTTTGATGAATTGTAAGGAGATACTATTGGTTTGAGGTTTGAAATTATAGCAAGTATTTTTATGTTTCCGAAGTGTTGTGCTTTTTATGTGATGTTAGATGGAACTAAAGATGATGGAGTGACATTGGATTGGACTTCATGGTTGTAACTCTTCCTTCTATTTAATAAAGTTGTTT
>APFE030257427.1:0-22241 GCA_000404065.3 Pinus taeda
CAAAGTTTATAGTCTAAATATTATTATGAGCTAATAATATTTGACTGTTCTATATTTAGACTGAGCAGTCCCTCCGCTATGGTCTAAAAATAGAAGTCCATATTTTTTTTCCAACTTGATCAATCATCCATAAACAGCAACCTGCAATCCATAGACATGATCCACATGTCAAAAAATAGACATAGTCTAAAAATAGACTTGCGCCAAAAATAGCCCGCGGGCCCACTTAGTGAAGGCGACTCTTTTCACTAAGCTCCATCATCTTGTTGCAATCTCAACATGTGGGACCTCCATATGGGTAACGTATCTTGGGCACCTATCACAGAGAAGAGGTAACAACTCACAACTCGTGAACTTGAAGGAACAAAGGAAGCCGGAAGGTCAAGCAAATGAAAGAAGAAGTCGAAAGGTCTAGCAGACGATGAAGGTACAAAAGAAGCTGAAGATCGAGTGAGAGAGAAGCAAGCAGAAGGACAGAAGGAAGTTGAAGGTCCAGCAGGACAGGAAGAAGCTGAAGGAAAAAACATATTGTTGATTGGGTTAATCTTTAAAAAGACTCAGACCTATGATAAATTTGTTGACAGAAGAAGTACATAACATAATTTTGAAGAACAGTTCTGTGAAAGGAAATAAAGTTTCATCTATGATCATTTGAAGGGAGTAGTAGACAGCACCATCATTTGAAGACAGGTTGTCATTGATGTAATAGTGAAGTTGTAGATTGATAGAACACAGTGACGAAGATTTTGAGAGCAGTGTAATACAATCAAAACATTTCTTGACAAAGCAAAACTATAGGGTCAGAGCCCTTAGGGTTGGTGCCTCAAAATTGGCAGGATTGGTGTCCTTGGAGTTGGTGCTCCTAAATCCAAGGTTGGTGCCTTAACAAGACAGAGTTGGTGCCCTGGAGGTTGGAGCCTCACAAAAATTCCAAGTTGGTGCTTAGCAACATGTTGGAGCCTTATATATATTGTACCTGATTTATTATGAAGATTATATTAATAAAAGAATTTATTCCTATTGCTCATTTTGCGTTCTAAATATAGATAATTTAACTGGTAAAAATAATAATTGAAAAGAAATATTGATTCACCCCCCTCTCAGTATTTCCAACATTAGTATATTGGATGCACCTTCATTTAAAGCTAAGGGAGATCATCCATAAGATAGAAGCTATCATGAGACACTTCTTATGGGTTGGAACAGAGTTACAAGACAAAATTCTGGTCAAAACTTGCAAGTCCAGTGGAAGAAGGAGGTTGGGGTTTCATAGATACGCCCCCTTTTAACAGGGCTTTGATTATAAAAAACATGTGGAGGGAAGTATTTTTAAATTTTGTGTGATCTCATATCATTAAGGAAAAATATATGTTTTGCCAAACTTTATCCTCATGGATTAGTAGCAGTGCCAAGAAGAAATGTTTTATATCACACATATGGAGAAGTATGATGCACACTCTGTTGAGAAATCTAGGGCATAGCAATTAGGTGATTTCTCTTGTAATGATAACTTCCTGTGAATTCTTTCTACTCCTTTAGATTATGGTCTTCTCTTTAGTTATATTTTTATATTGTTCTTCATCAAACATCTACCAAAGAATAAACACATAAAAAGACAAGAGACACATAATATAGGGGATCAGCCAAGGCCAAAATCTCTCCCACTTGAGAGGAAAACCCAAACGAATTAGTCTTCTTATAGAGACTTCAATGGACAAATACCAAGGCCAAGACCCTTGACCTATTTGACCTCTCTAAGGCCAAGAAAAAAATCTTCTTATTTTGACCTCTATTTCTTAATAGAGTCAACAATAGCCAACTACATGTTTCCTCTTTCTGCCTCGGTTACCTTTCAGATCTCGATTTCCTTTTCTCTACTTTAGACCTGCAACTTCTTGGACCTAATTCAAAAAACGTAGTACATGTATATTACCTTCTCTTGTAGCTTGATTTCCTTCACTTTAGGTGGAGGCTACCTCCTTGACAACTCAGCTTGAGATACTCCTTAGTTTTCTCCTTGACTTGACCTTCAAAAGGGACTACAGTACTTTGACTCCTTCTGCAATAGATATCATCTATGATTCACACCTATGGAGTGATTCAGCCCAAAACAGACCCAAAAACAAAGCTAAGGACATCACTTTTCCTTGCCTTATCTTTGTTGGTTATGAGGCTATTTTCCTAGTGATTCTCCCACTCCTTATTGTAGACTTCTCCTTGACTGAAATTATGTCCTTGAAATGAAGTTGAGCTACCCTATTTATAGTGATTTTCCCATGAAAATTATTCGACTTGAGTTTTGTGTGATCTAACATGTCCTTTGGTGACGCTTCATAATTTCATTTAAGGCCAACTTGAAGGAGATGCTTCAACTTGATATTTGAGGGTCTCTTTGACTCTTTCAATGACTCACATATATTTGTAACCTGCCCAAGAAGGGTCTTCCATACATAACATTGATCTAATTAAGAATATTAGTTTGTTGTGCTAAAATCCTCCTCAGATTAGAAACAAAATGTTATTCATGTGCTTAAGGATTCATGAGTTTTGCAATTGAAAAATGAGTTTTTATGTTAATTTTTATTAGCAATTTTAACATAAAATGGAAACTAAACAATAGCATATAAATGTATAGAACATCATCAAAAACATATCACAATAGGAACATGATGAAGGAGTTCACCCCTCCTGGGCTATGTCTCCTTGGTCCAGCTTCCAATGGCTTGGGCCTCTCTATTATGCTCAAATTCTTCTGAAACCTACTCCAATGAGTCCAGAATGTCCAAAAATAGCTACCTAGCCTCATTATGCATCCAATTTGATCGAAAACTAGAGAAGTTATGACCTCTCCTAGTCCCACTATTCGCTCTACATTTTGCCCAAAATTTGGCACCCACCCTCATTTTCACCTCATTTTCTGCTAACGGGCCACCAAATCCGTCGAAATCCGAGCGGATTTATCGAATGGTTAATTTAGTTGTCGAGGCCTAAAAACCAAGAGAATGGTCATATGGGGGCCATGCGCCCAGGGGCTAGCCCCTGGCACTGGCCCCTTTTCCTCTGGCGGTCATGTGTAACCGTCAATGGTTAAGCGGCAGTGTCACATGGCGGAGACCACTAGCAGTTTTCCTTGGTAGTTAAAGGTATAAATGTTGGCGGTTGATCATTATGAGTGTTCACATGGGCGGCTAGCCCGTGGGCTGGCCCCACGTGGCTAGCCCATTCTCCGAACTCCATGCCCACCATGTTTTAAATATGTTATTACCAAAACTTGATCATTTAGCCATAATTTACTAGATGGATCAAAGTACACCATGTAGGGTCAATTTTACCATAGTAAAAATGCTTTCACTGTAAGAAATTACTTAATAAACCACATTTGCTAAGTCATTTATAATTAAACCCATGAAGAATAATTAAATAAATCACTATTTATTTAATTATCTTCTAGGAGTAATTAATTAAACCATTGTTTAACTAATATTCCTTGTCATATTTGACCCAGTTATGAGAAATAAATAGATAAATCATTAATTATCTTATTTTTCTCTAGGAATAATTAATTATTCACTAATTAGTTATTATTCATTTTCAAGTTTGACTAAATCCCCTAGGAATACTTAAATAAACCATTATTTGTTTGTTATTCCTTAACCATATTTCTTGAGATGATAAATAAATCATTTATTTATTTATTATTTCTAAATAAAAGTTTAAAATAAAATTCCCTCCAACCAAATATAATAAAATATTCCAAATGGTCAATTCTAGAATTTGGTTAACAATATTTTATTATTTCCCATTATTCAAGAATAACCTAATATTTTGTTATAAATAGAAGGTTTTACATTCATTCTTCACTTTTGATCATTTTCATTGTTGCACTCACTATCGTAACCTTGATTATTATCATTGTCACACACCATTTTCTTTTCGATTTGAGTTCTCAATGAGGCCAGCCATTTTGTTTACTGGATTTTACACACTATAGAGGAGAGAGACTCTACAAAATCTGAAGACATTGAGGATAGCCAAGAACCCATCCCATAGAGGGGGATTGGTAACATTATATGTTCCCTTCGCAGGTGTTGTTTAATAAAATATATTCTTTATATATCTAGTTTCCATTGGATTATTGGAGTTACTTAAGCTTATTTTCTTATTCCATTATGTTGTTTAACTATTTCTATTGCATAGATCAAGGCTTTAGTAGGTTTGGTTTCTATCATTTGTTGCATATCTACACTGTTTAACAACCCTTTTTACTGTTAGGGTTTTTTGTCATTCACAGCCCAAAGTGGTTTCTTTTCATACACCTTCGAGAAGAATAATACATAACAAAATACACCGCACAAACTAGGTAAGCAATACTTGTGTGGTGCAATGGTAACGGCCTTTGGAATTCAGTTAGGAGGTCATGGGTTCAACCCCCGCTGCCTCTGCCTGGTCTATGCAACATTTTGGTGGCCTCTCGGGCTGCAATGTGGCAACCTCTGGCTGGACCATGTGTCAACCCGTAGTTGGCCACCACAACAAAACATGTGGATGACACAATAACTTGCCACTAGACCACTGACAAGGTGCCATTTGGCACCACCCAATTCACCAAAGATGTATAGTCCGTTTTCCAACTCAGCCTAGTCACTTGCACAGTCAGCTATACAGATGGATAGTCAGCACTCTGCAATTTTTTTTTGCTTGTTTGAGAAAATAGACATAACACATTTCTAGGAGAATATGGTGTTTGTTCGCACGAAACAAGGTGCGCCGAATTCAAGACAACGAGAACTATGTAGTTGTTCAAGTTCCACACCATTCCTTTTTAGCATAATTCTGAGCACCTGATCATTCCTCCCCACTGGAAGACTTTTAGACCACAAAATATCACTTTCAATTGTCCAGCAGGTGATGTTACAGTTCCCTCACCTTTCCAATCTCTATCCATTTGGCCTTCGAAGGATTTTTTCCCTTGAACCCCACTCGAAGATAGTTGACACTTCCACTTTTCAATGTCCTTGTTTTTTTGTCACGTATAGTGTCTTGTTGAATCTCATTAAGGAATTCTGGAGAAAAGTCTTCAATAGATGGAATTTTAACATTCTCTCCTTGATATTCAATCAAAGGAGGCTCATACAACCTTTAGTTCTCAAAATTAACAACAACATAAATTTGCATATATGAAAGCAAATCCAACCTAAAGGCATTGTTACCAATCTTTTCCAAAATTTTGAATGGACCATATATAATTGGTTTTATCTTCTTACCTTCTCCTTGGAGCCTCTCTTTGCTAATGTGAAGCCAAAATTCATTGCCGACTTGGTACTTGTCATCTACACGATGCTTGTCATGCCTTGCTTTGTACTTGCATTGGCTCTTTTCAAGTTGTTCTTGAACCTTTTGGTGTACCAATTGGATTTGTTCAATGAACCTTCTTGCTTTGTCTATGTCACTATGACCATCAATAGCAACATCTTTGCCAAAAATCAAATCCAAAGGAGATTTAGGCAAGTATCCCAAACATGCTTCAAATGGTGTTGTTTGAGTTGAAGAGTGCTTGGCCCAATTGTAAGCATGCTGAATATAGTGCAAATGTTCATCCCACAACTTAGGATGCTTGTTGCAATACCCACAAAGAATATGTATCATTCTTTTGTTCACCACCTTTGTTTGACCATTTGTTTGCAGATGAAATGTTTTACTCTTTTTCAGTTTTGTGTCCATGAATCACCACAAGCTTGACCAAAGATTCCCAACAAAGCGAGAATCTCGATCACTAACAATGGATATGGGCAATCCAAAATGCACACATACATTCTGAAAGAATAACTAAACAGTTTGCTCAACTGTAACTTTCTTTTTACATGGCATCAAAATACACATTTTGTTGAACATATCCACAACTACATACAAATAATCATGACCTATTTTTGACAATGGAAGACCTCCTAAAAAATCCGTAGAAACACTCTCCCACGGTTGTGAAGGAACCGGAAGTGGTGCGTACAATCCTAACTTCCTATTTCTAGGCTTACTGACTGCACATAATGAACATCCTTTAATAAAATGTGACACACTTTCAAGCATACGAGGCCAATAACAATACCTTTGTATATGTGCCATTGTCTTACTTACACCTAAATGACCAGCAATAAGAGAAGTGTGTGCCTCTCTTATGATGTTGACTCTTTCTCCCTATGGAATACAAAGCTTTCCAAGATGGTACAACAAGTTATCATTCAAATAATAATCCAATTCCTCTACTTGGTTACCTTGACTCAAGCTTTCATAAACATCTTGAAAGTCATTCTCTAATGCATATTGCTCAATATAAATTTCATGAAAAACAGAATTGTGCTTGAGTAAAGTAGTTTCACTAACAATAGGCCTAGAAAGCGTATTAGCAACTTTATTGTAGATACCTTTCTTATAACTGATTACCAAATGGAATTTTTGAAGAAAACCCATCCATCGGAAGTGCCTTGATTGTTGCAGGTTTGATTGAGATTGAAAGTATTGCAATGGTTGATGATCAATGTGAATGATTGTTTCCTTACCCATCAAGTAGTGTTTCCACTTTTTCACACTTTGCACCAATGCATAAAATTCCTTTTCATATGTAGGATAGTTAATTACTACACCATTAAAATTTTCCGAATGAAAATAGATAGTCTTACCATGTTGCATGAGGACTACACCCATAGCTTAGTCACTAGCATCAATATGATTCTCAAATAACTGTCTCAAGTCTCAAAGTGCAAGTAGTGGAGCTGAACTGATCTTTTCCTTCAATGCATCAAAGGCCTTTTGTTGTTTTCCTCCCCACTGAAAAACCTTTTTCACACTTATCAATGCATGAAAAGGAGCTAATATAGAGGAAAAGTTAGCAATGAATTTCCTCCAATATTGGGCTACTCCCAAAAAAATTCTTACCTCACTATTGTCTTGGGCCTTGGATAATTCAAAATGACATCAACCTTGGAGGGATCTATTTTCAACTCACCTCCTCCAACAATATGACCCAAGTAAACTAAAGAAGTTTTTCCAAACTCACACTTTGACATCTTAAGATACAATTGTTCTTTCTTCCAGACATCAAGTACTTTTCTTACATGCATGACATGTTCATCATGAGATTTACTGAAAATTAAGATGTCATCTAAGTAGACTATAACAAACTCATCAAGAAATGGCCTCAACACAATATTCATCACATGCATGAATGTAGCAGGTGCATTACATAAACCAAAAGGAATAACTAGCCATTCAAAAAAACCTTGTTTGTTTTGAATGTTGTCTTCCAAATGTCTACTTCAGCTATTCTAATTTGATGCTAGCCACTCCTTAAGTCCAACTTAATAAAATACTTTGAATCTTTCAATTAATCAAGTAAATCAACTATTCTAGGTAGTGGGTAACGATTCTTTACCATAATTTTGTTCAATGCATGGAAGTTTGTTGGCATTATGATGCATGTGTTGTACTTGATGGAAACCCACTTGTAGCAGAACAAGTATATGGAAACTAGATGAATCTACAGGATAGATCGTATTTTCAGATCTATATGCTAATTTTCCTTGGTGAAGATGCATATACATGCTGGTTCGAAGCTTCCAAGTAGAATATACAAAAGAAAATCTTGCTATTCAGAAATGACTGATCTATCTTAGCAGTGGTGATGGTTTATTGTTGTCTATCAATGATGTATTCTTAGATTTGAAAGTAGAACTGAATGCATAAGGAGATTGAGTCTGATTAATTGATTGATTAAGTGAGAAGGTTGATCTTTGCTATTGTCTATTTAGATATCTATAATTTGACAGTAGACCTTCAAATTGTTACTGGTTGGTACAGTTTTGATTCAGAGGTTTTTTATGCTTCAGTAATTTTGGAGGTATATGCAGGTTTTGTTAAAGGAAGGAGCGTATACATGCAGGTTGGCGTCATTGAACTATCTTATACATTCTGACACATGATTTTTGAGGTTACAGTTGGTTCTTAGTTATGGTGCATTATTCTAGGTTCAGATCTATGTACTGGTTACAGTGATCTGTTTATTCTAGTTGATTGGTTGAAATTTGATTAAGGTTTGAATGAATGGTTGATTCAGTTGTGTCAGAGGTTCGGTAATTGTTTGATTCAGTGTGTCAAAAGTTTCAGTGATTGATTGATTTAGTTATGGTTGATTCAGTGATTGATAGTTGGGCTTTAGGTATATCAAAGATTTATGATTAGGTTTCAATGATCGGTTGATGCAGATGTATTTGTTGGATGTATTACAATGGTGATTTATTTTTAGCTTCAATGTTACTAATGGGTCTAGTGTGAAAATTTGATGAAATGTGGCCTTCATATTGTCTTTTTGTGTACCAGGGGTATCCAGTTTGAAAATTTATGAAACGTGGTCCGTGGAGGAAGAGAGAAGGTTGTAGCCTTCTATAGGCTATCACCTACATACTAGTAAACATATCAGCTAGTACAAGAGCTAGGGGGTTGTAGCTCCCTTCCAGTAGAAGTTGGAGAACAAGAGAAGGTTGTAGTCTTCTGCAGGTGGGTGCCTGTGTACTGGTATGAGTCTGCACTAGTACAATATTGTAAATAGATTATTCTTTATATTATAAGAAGACAGAGACAACAACAGTAGGTGGTTTTTCTCTCGCATTGGGTTTCCACCTTAAATCTTGGTGTTCATGTGTGTTGCTTATGTGTGATGGTTTATTTTGTTATTATTGCACATGTTTATTGTTTAATGTTTAATAAAGTACTGATGCACTGATTAAAGATCAAAATATGTTGAATTAACTTAATCATAAGTTCATTGGATATATGTTGGTTGCCTTAAGAACAGTTGCATGCACACACGATTTCCCTTCACTAAAGTAGCATATATAAATCTGATTATGAAGTGGAAAAAGTTATTGATTTGTAAATACTAATTCACCTCCCCCCCCCCCCCCCCCAATATTATTCCCAATAATTGGTATCAGAGTAGGTCCTTCAGCAGAAGCTTGATCGCTTGAAGAAGATCTGTAGAAACAATGGGAAAGAAGCTAAAGAATAAAGTGCCTTAGAAGAAGAAGACATCTCAAAGGAACAGTAATAGCAGGAGAGACAACTAGATGTTAGGTGGAAGTAAGTATTCAGATTCATAATCACCTCAGATTGAAGATGATCACGCAAAATAATTATCAGGTACAAAATTTTGGTCTTCTGGCAATACACTTCTTTGTTCATGCAATATTGATGATAATGAAAGTGGCAGTGAATCAATTGAGTTTTCTCTTATGGGTGAAAGTGAAATAAATATAGAGGCAGAAGTTAAAAGGCTCACGGAAAAAAATAGAGATCAACAAGATCTATTGGACAAAAGGGAGTGTACCTACAAACAAGAGATTACAAGGTTAAAATCTCATTTAGAGGAAGGAAACAAAGTAAGGAAGTAGTACAAGGAAAAGGAATATCAATGTCACTGGCTGTAGGATGAAGTGACATAATTGAGAAATGAAGTAAATGAAAAGGATACAATAATCAAGAAACTTAAAGATAAATCCAGTTACTATGAAAGTCTTGAAGCTGAAGTCGTCTCTCTAAAAGAAGATCTTGAAAATTAAAATAAGCGGAATGAAGAACTACCTCAAGCACATGAAGAACAAGAAAACGAGATTCTCAAATTAAGACAACAAGTGGAAGAAGGAAGAAAGGTTGAATAAATCATGAAGAAGCAATATCTGGAAAAGGAAGAGCAATATCAGGTTGAGGTAAATATCTGAAAAGGTAAATTAGAAGAAAAGGATAAATTTTTATGATTTCAAGATAGTACTAAGATTTTGGATAATATTCTTAGTAGTCAAAGGTCTCCTATCATCAAATCTGGTCTTGGTTTTCATGAAACTGTTGAAGGTGAATCTAGCTCACAAGATGTGGCAAGGAACTCTAATGAAAAATTTGAAATGCTCAAAAAGGAGATAAGAGGTCAACCCCATCAACAACCAAGGAAGGAAAGACTTCAAAGAAAATTATTTACTCCTAACTATGGAAGTGATAATCAGTTCTTTCCTCTGATGAATAATGTTGAATGTTTTGTATGTCATAATTTTGGACACGTTGCAGCAAGATGCAGAAGTATAATGGTTCAAGCTAATAATCGTCAAATAGAAATATCATCAGCTTCTAGGTACTTTAAGGGATATCGTTTTTCTTGCAATATGTTTGGTCACAAAGCCATTGATTGCTTTAGAAGGAATATGAAACATATAATATGTTATGTTTGTAACAAGTTTGGGAATATAAAAAAAGAATGTAGGAGCAAATTTTGACCAACATACCAAAAGGAGAAAACATCATCACACTCTAAGGTATGGAAAAAGAATCAATTACAATCAGAAAAATGTGGCATAACTCAGTATACAGAAAGAACAAACTCAAGAGGAACTGAAAGTATGAAATTTCAATCTTCTAATTCTCATACATAGTTATCATGAATAGAAGACACGTATATATGCGAGTTAGAAGTTGCATATTCGCATATATGTTGGTTTGATGTAGAAGTAGTAAGACAGACTCAGGAAAAGGGGTCTCATATATGGTTCAGTCAATTATCAATTATCCTTTCTATTCTAATTAATGATGATTACAGTCTGTTGATGATATGTAGAAGTGATTTTGACCCTCATAAGTTGTTGATGACTTGATGTATAACTATTTGATGATGATACCTTGATGATCCTTACTGATATATGCAATGATCAGATCTAATAGTGAACAGTTGGCACAGGTTCAGGGGGAGAATATGTTATGCTTCTAATAATGCATTGTTGGCATTATGTTTAGAAGTTTGTGGTACATAACAATTCTTATTAATGGTAGGATGCTTATGTTGTTGAATTGTTTAAATGATACATCATGTTATGATGTAGTCATGAGTTGCCTATGATGAAATTTCAGATAATAGTTATATTGCTTGAACCACATAGTTGTTATTCAGATCAGATTTGTGGATGATTGTGGATGACTCTTTTGATGATGCATACATATGGTATGTTGTGTACATGGTGATCTTCATAAGAACAAAGATTGAGTACACAGCTTCATTATTTGATAAGTGTCATTTATTTTATGTTGATGTCAGCATGCCTTCAAAGATACATAAACTTACTATGGCGCAGTTATGGATAAGGATTCCTATAGTTCTTGTCTCTCAAATGGTTGAGGATTGATGTTTTTGATGGTATCAAGAAATCTTGAGAAATTACTATGAGCTCATGGTTTGCTAGATACATATTGTTATCTCTTTGATCGATACACATTATGCTGGATACATGGATGATTACTTAAATTTCATATTGATAAATATTGTTGGTTGGCCAAGAGAATAGTGTTATTGCAGGTCTCATGAAGACATAGCTATTTGAAGACATGGATATTCGGAGACATGGCTTACTTAGTCACATAATGATGATGACTTCTTACTTTATGATTATAGGTTTGATACTCACATATGTTGATTATCATGGTTGATGCTTATCAAATGTGGGATGTTCCCTAGTGATGATACATGGTTGATATATTGAGGGTTCTTGTGGAAAGATCATGCAGTTCTTGATGATTATGTTATGATCATAGATGACGACTATGGTGTTTTCACATACATATGATATGATGTGAATGATTTTGTGTTACTTCTTGGAGATATGACATATGCTTAGTTGATTCATGGAAGGTTATGATAAGTCTCTTTCTAGTAAGGAAATGAAGCAAGTTGATCTTGATGAGATGAAGAGGATGAGTTGATATCTATATGCGGCATACTTTGTCACAGGTTGATGACATTTACATTGTCATATCTTGGGAATTGAGGATGGACATATACAGGTTGTTGGTCTAGATGCTGCTGACAGATGCTTATGGTTGTCAGATATTCATATCAATTGTTGCATAGGTCATGTAAAGATCTAGGGTGTAATGTGTCTCCTTCTGTCATAGTCTATTTTTGAATGAGGCCTATTGGACATATGATGTAATTTGTATCCCCACTATGCATGGGAAGGATGATGTAATAATTTCTATATTTCAGTCATGTATAAACAATTGGTATATCCCCACTTGGTTGGGTGGATGAATCAAATTTGGTGTATCCCCACTTAGTTGGGTGATTGACATATGTATGAGTCATTGGTGATAGGGAGGTCATACTCACGGAGTTGAGTTATAGAGTCATGTTATTCTTTTGGAAAATATTTTTGCAGACTCTGCATGTGCTCAGGGGGAGCATGGACGTATAGTGCATCTCAACATGTAAAAGGGGGGGGGGGTTAAACAGAGAATTCAGCATGTGCCTAGGGGGAGCATGATCAATGTTCATATTCAGTTGTTCAAATATGGAAGTCTTCATTTAACATTGGTCAGTCAGCCCTTTGCCCTTGATGTCAAAGGGGAAGAGTATATTGGTGTTTGGAGAGTTGTGTTTGGAGAGTAGCTTGATGTTTAGAACAACTTGGTGATATTTACAGGTTGTGGTGACCAGACACCAAAGTAGTTGCCATCAAGTCTAAAGGGGGAGATTGTTGGCATTATGATGCATGTGTTGAACTTGATGGCAACCCACTTGTAGCACAACAAGTATATGGAAACTAGATGAATCTACACGACAGATCCAAGGTGAAAGAATGATGGAACAAATATGAATCTACAGGTCAGAGGTGACGGAATGATGGAAGAGAATAATGGTCAAAGGTTTGATACATGGATATGTTGTCCTTGATAATTGATGAACGAAATAATTGATAAAAGCATAAACAGGATGTGACATAATTCATGGTAGCTGTGTTTACAGATGTCACAAAATGCAGGGCAGTTCAAAGAAATCAGTTCAGAATGGATGTATGATGGAAAATCACATTATAACAGGTCAATTCAGAGGTATCATGGCAATGATACAGAAGAATAGGATGTTGGAACAAAGGACTACATATCAGAATCAAGAAGTTGAAGAAAAAGGATGTTTTAAGGTTTGTTAAGTTGTATACATGGGTTCACTATACAAAAAGAGCATATACATATACATGCACTTTCACAAGAGGAAAAGCGAGTATGGGATGAAAAATTAAGGAAATTAAGGTGAAAGAATACCAAGGGTCAATACCATGGTATTAGACCACAATATTGAGCGGAGTAACGATTATTTGATCCCGTTTAAGAATACCACAGGTTCTAAAAGTTGTTTTGGTCTGAGGTATTGAGAAAGGATAAAACTATTTAAGGAGAAGAAGATCAAAGAGCTATGCACAAGTAATGAATATCTTATGAAATGTTAGATCAAAAGCAATTATGCATGTTATCGGTTTTTGATGCTTTGCTTGATCTGGACTAAGTATGCACCTAAGTTTTTTATCATGGATGAGGATCATAATGACTTATCATTATGTGATCTGATAATGAATAGGCTTGATCTGGTTGCTAATGCACATTTTATTCTTTAAATTTCATGATCTGGGTATGTCTGAAATATGGAATAGCAGCGAATTTGTAAGTTAGTATTTGCAGATCTATACAATGGTTCACCCTAGTGAGAACACGTATACATGCTAGTTCGAAGCTTCCAAGTAGCGTATAAAAAAATAAAATCTTGTTATTCAGAAATGGTTGATATGTCTGATCAATGCCATTGGTTTACTACTGTCTACCAATGATGTCTTCTTAGATTTGAAAGTAGAACTAAATGTAAAAGGAGATTGAGTCTGATTGATTGATTGATTAAGTGAGAAGGGTGATCTTTGCTACTATCTGTTTAGATATCTGTAATTTGAAAGTAGATCTTTAGATTATTGTTGTTTGGTACAGTTTTGATTCAGAGGGTTTTATGATTCAGTCATTTTGGAGTTATACGTAGGTTTTGTTAAAGGATGTAGCATATACACACAGGTTGGCTT
This sequence comes from Pinus taeda, assembly GCA_000404065.3. Taxonomy (NCBI): domain Eukaryota; kingdom Viridiplantae; phylum Streptophyta; class Pinopsida; order Pinales; family Pinaceae; genus Pinus; species Pinus taeda. Next base: position 13,926 of record APFE030257427.1, read on the forward strand.
CATTGAAGTAGCATATACATTCTGACACTTGATTTTTTAGGTTAGACTTGGTTCTGGGTTATGATGCAGTCTTTTGGTTTAATATCTGTGTACTGGTTACAGTGATTTGTCTATTCCTGTTGATTGGTTGAATTTTGATTAAGGTTTGAATGAATGGTTGATTCACTTATGCCAGAGGTTCAATGATGGTTTGATTCAATGTGTCAGAAGTTTCAGTGATTGATGGTTGGGCTTCAGGTATATCAGATATTGATGATTGGGTTTCAATGATATGTTGATGCAGATGTATTTGTTGGATGTATTGCAGTGGTGATTGATTTTGATATTCAATGTTACTAATGGGTCTAGTGTGAAAATTTGATGAACCGTTACCTTCATATTGTGTTTTTGTGTACCGGGAGTATCTAGTCTGAAAATTTATGAAACGTGTTCCCTAGAGGAAGAGAGAAGGTAGTAGCCTTCTGTAGGCTAGCACCTACATACTAGTAAACATATCGGCTTGTACAAGAGCTAGGGGGTTGTAGCTCCCTTCCAGCAGAAGCTAGAGAACGAGAGAAGGTTGTAGCCTTCTGCAGGTGGGTGCCTACGTACTTGTATGAGTCTGCACCAGTACAAGATTGTAAATGGATTATTCTTTATATTAAAAGAAGACAAAGACAACAGCAACATGTGGTTTTTCTCCTACATTGGTTTTCCACCTTAAATCTTGGTGTTCATGTGTGATGGTTTATTGTGTTATTACTACACATGGTTCCAGTTTAATGTTTAATAAAGTATTGATGCACTGATTAAAGATCAACATATGATGAATTAATTGAATCATAAGTTCACTAGATATACATTGGTTGCCTTAAGAATAGTTGCGTGCACACGTGAGTTCCCTTCACTGAAGTAGCATATATAAACCTGATTATGAAATGGAAAATGTTATTGATTTGTAAATACTAATTCACCCCCCCCCCCCCCCTTGGTATTATTCCCAACAAAGTCCACACACATGTGCCGTGTTCCATCCTTCTTTGGCACCAAGAGCATAGGTGAACCACATGGAGAGGGAGATGGCCCGATTATCCCTTTATCCAATAACTCTTGAATTTTCTTTTTAATTTATGCACTTTCCATCACTAGCATCTTGTACATGCCAATGTTAGGAAGAGGACAATCTTGCTACAATTGTATCTTATGTTGGATTCCTCTCTTGGGAGGTAATCCTTTTGGTGACTGAAACATCTCATCATATAGTTAACTACATAAACAATTCAGATTTCAATTTTGAATCACAACCTTTAAAAGCTTCATTATCAACATCATTCTTGGGTTTGATCATTAGAAGCACAAAATTCTTGCTTGAATTCACTAGTATTTTCATTTGCCCTACATTAACAAGTGAAAGATTTAGTTTCTTTCTATGAGCTCTCACAATATATTCTACTCCATCTTTAAATAAATGGTATTTGTTTTCATGTCTATGGAAGATATCTTTTATGTCATAGAGGTACGGGCTGCCCAAACCTATGCCACATAGGTCAAATGGCACAACGTCAAGCTCCACTTCATCTATGAAATTTGCAGTAATGGCCAACTTCAATTTACAGTTTCTAGTAACCTGCAATTGTGCATTGTCACACACCCATCCAATTGGATATAGTTTATGATGTGGAATTGTTTCCAAGTTTAAACTTTTGACAATGTTTTAAGAGATAAGATTGGCTTGAGAGACACTGTCGAAAAGTGTATCAATCTTGTTGTGTTTTGAGATCACCCTTATGTGAAAAACTTCTATCCTCTTCTTTTCATTTGGAGTTTCATTGTGTGAATTTGAAGTACTAGTGCTAGCAATGGATTCTTTTCATTTTATGCCCATGGCTGTAATTTTAGTTTCATCACCTGAATCAAATCCCAAATCCTGTTGAGTGGTTGCAGTTGTCTTTTGTTTTCCCTTGTTGTTGAATTTTTTGGGTTTCATTTCGAGATGAATCTTCCAACAATGAGCTTCATCGCAACCCTCTTTGGAACAATGTATGCATGTTAATTTCTCTCCTTCCTTCTTGATAGATGCATTTTTCTTTCCCTTCCCTTTGAAACCCTTTTCTTTTCCTTTACTCTTAAATGGATATTTACTACCTTCTTCTGGAGTGTTTTTCCCTCTTGCCTCAAGATGAGTGGCTTTCACACACACATCATCTAGATTATTGGGATTAAACATTAAGATAGTATGCCTAAGGTAAATTTGTAAACTCCCTATGTACTTAAACAACGTGTCTTGTGATTGCAAATCTATACCTAACATTAGAGACCTTTTTCTGAATTGTTCGGTGTAATCTTGCACATTTTTACCTTTAAGTTGTCTAAAGTTTTGCCAATTCAAGATGGATTTCTGCATATAAGCTAGAGGGTAGAATTGTCATTTAATTGCAGTAATGAAATCAGAACAAGAAATTAAGATCTTACCATGCTTTTTTATCTCCTCTTGTGTCTTTGATTCCCACCATACTAGTGTTGCATCCTCCATTCTCAAGGAAGCTAATTGAACCTTTATGTCATCCTCTTGAAGGTTTTGAATTCTACAATATACCTCCAACTAACGAATCCAATTATCAAGCTTCTCTGCATTCACTTCACCATTATACATAGGCAGCTCAAATTTAACATCAAGTTTTAGTAACGGGTGATTTACCAGTTCCTTTTGAGGTATGTTGATGAGTATGAGTAAGGGTTTTGTTAGCGGAAGAGGGTGAAGATGCATGTGAAGAAGAAGATGAAAAATATGGTGGAGAGGTTGGAGGTTTACCTCATTTCCATTACCTCCTCCTAAATAAACTTCTCCTTTGGGAGGTTTGGAGCTTTCACCCTACAACTTGGTATTCCTCTCTTCATAGAGGACCTTCTCCATCTCTTACATATCAAAGAAAGCCTTCCTGAAGACCTTCTCATATTTTTTCATGTTTGTAGGTTCTCCTTCATGAGACATGATCATTGGAGTCTCAACTACAACTTGAGGATGAACTGTTGTTGGAGATTGTGGCAACCTTTCCCTCCTTCCCCTTGACCCAACTTCAGGGCTTCCAACCAACTTCCCTTCTCCTCTTTTGAGTTTTAACCTTGTAAGCATGACATAAACTTGCAAATAGTTAAATCCTTCTTGCACAAAGCAAACCTAGTGCCCTGATACCAAAATGATCTGATTAAGAATATTAGTTTGTTGTGCTAAAATCCTCCTCAGATTAGAAACAAAGTGTTATTCATGTTCTTAAAAGGATTCATGATTTTGGCAATTGAAAAATGAATTTTTATGTTAATTTTATGAGCAATTTTAACATAAAATGGAAACTGAACGGTAGCATATAAATGTACAGAACATCACCAAAAAGACATCACAATAAGAACATGATGAAGGAGTTCACCGCTCTTGGGCTACATCTCCTTGGTCCAACATTCAATGGCTTAGGCCTATCTATTATGCTCAAATGTGTATAAATATGTGTTTACAATGTTCAAATGCTTCTAAAACCTACTCTAATGAGTCCAAAATGTCCAAAAATAGCTACCTAACCTCTTTTTGCACCCAATTTGGTTGAAAATTGGAGAAGTTATAACCTCTCCTAGTTTTCCCACTATTCACTCTACATTTTGACCAAAATTCAGTACTGACCCTCATTTTCGCCTCATTTTCTGCCCCATTTGTCGAACAGTTAATTTAGTCGTTGAGGCCTAAATACCAAGAGAATGGTCATATGGGGGTCATGCGCCTAAGGGCTAGCCCCTGGCGCTAGCCCCTTTTCCTCCAGTGGTCACTTGTAACCGTTAGTCGTTAAGTGATGGTGTCACATGGCAGAGACCACCGTTGGTTTTCCCTAGTGGTTAAACGTATAAACACTGGTGGTTAATCATTATGAGTGTTCACATGGGTGGCTAGCTCGTGGGCTGGCCCCATGTGGCTATGCTCTTCTCTGAACTCGGCGACCACCATGTTTTAAATACACCACACAAACTATAGTGGTAAGCAATATTTGTGTGATGCAATGGTATCTGCCTTTGGATTTTAGTTAGCAAGTTGTGGGTTTGACCCCCACTACTAGCACCCAGTCTATGCAACATTTTGGTGGCCTCCAAGGCTGCCATGTGGTGGCCTACGGCTAGGCCACGTGGCAGCCCGTGGTTGGCCACCACAAAGAAACACGTGGACCACACAATAACTTTCCACTTGGACCACTGACAAGGTGCCACTTGGCACCACCCAATTCTCTAGAGATGTACAGTCAATTAGCCAACTCAGCCTAAACACCTACACAATTAGTTGTATGGATGCACAGTGAGCAGCCAAGTCAACACTCTGGAAGTTTTTTTGCCTGTTTGAGAAAACAGACAGAATGTGTTTCTGGGAGCATACGGTTTCTTCTTGCGCAAAATGAGTTGTGTCGGATTCAAGATGACAAGCACTACGTAGTCATTCAAGTTCCACACCATTCTGATGAATTTGATTTTTGAGCATAATTCTGAGCACCTAATCATTCCTCCCCATGGGAAGCCTTTTGGACCCCAAAATATAACTTTTAGTTGTCCAGCAGGTGAGGGTACATTTCCCTCACCTTTCCAATCTCTATCCATTTGGCCTTTGAAGGATTTGTTCCCTTGAGCCCCACCCGAAGATAATCGACACTTCCTCTTTTCGATGTCCTTGTTCTTTTGTCAAGTATAGTGTCTTGATGAGGCTCATCAAGGAATTCTAGAGAAAAGTCTTCAATAGATGGAATTTAAACATTCTCTTCTTGATCTTCAATCAAAGGAGGCCAATACAACCTTAAGTTCTCAACATTAACAACAACATAAATTTTCATATATGAAGGCATTGTTACCAATCTTTTCCAAACTTCTGAATGGACCATATCTAATTGGTTTTAGCTTTTTACCTTCTCCTTGGAGCCTCTCTTTGCTAATGTGAAGCCAAAATTCATCACCGACTTGGTACTTGTGATCTACACGATGCTTGTCGTGCCTTTCTTTTTACTTGCCTTGGTTCTTTTTAAGTTGTTCTTGAACTCTTTGGTGTACCAATTGAATTTGTTCAATGAACCTTCTTGCTTTGTCTATGTTACTATGACCATCAATAGCAACATCTTTGCCAAAAATGAAATCCAAAGGAGATTTAGGCAAGTATCCCAAACATGCCTCAAATAACGATGTTTGAGTTGAAGAGTGCTTGGCTCGGTTGTAAGCGTGCTAAATATAGTGAAAATGTGCATCCCACAACTTAGGATACTTGCTGCAATACCCACGAAGAAGATGTATCATTCTTTTGTTCACCACCTCTATTTGACCATGTGTTTGCGTACGAAATGTTGTACTCTTTTTCAGTTTGGTGTCCATGAAAGCCCACAAGCTTGACAAAAAATTCCCAACAAAGAAAGAATCTCGATCACTAACAATGGATGTGGGAAATCCAAAATGCGCCCATACATTCTAAAATAATAACTGAGTAGTTTGTTCAGTTGTAATTTGCTTTTAAAATGGCATCAAAATACACATTTTTTTAACCTATCCACAACTGCATACAAATAGTCATGACCTATTTTTGAAAATGGAAGACCTCATACAAAGTCCATAGAAACACTCTCCCACAGTCGTGAGGGAACCAGAAGTGTGTACAATCCTAACTTCCTATTTTTAGGCTTACTGACTGCACATAATTTACATCCTTTAATAAAACGTGACAAACTTTCAAGCATACAAGACCAATAACAATACCTTTGTAGATGTGTCACCATCTTACTTAAACCGAAATGACCAGCAATAAGAGAAGTATGTGCCTCTCTTATGATGTTGACTCTTTCTCCCTGTGGAATACAAAGCTTGCCAAGATGGTACAACAAGTTATCATGCAAATGATAATCTAATTCCTCTACTTGGTTACCTTGACTCAAGCTTGCATAAACATCTTGAAAGTCACTGTCTAATGCATATTGTTCAATATAACTTTCATGCAATACAGAATTATGATTGAGTAAAGTAGTTGCACTAACAATATGTCTCGAAGTCATATCAGCAACTGTATTGTAGATACCATTCTTATACATGATTACCAAGTAGAATTCTTGAAGAAAACCCATCCAATGGAAGTTCCTTGATTGTCGCAACTTTGATTTAGGTTGCAAGTATTGCAATGGTTGATGATCAATGTGAATTATTGTTTCCTTACCCATCAAGTAGTGTTTCCACTTTTTCACACTTTGCACCAATGAATAAAATTCCTTGTCATATGTAGGATAGTTAATTAATGCACCATTAAAAGTTTCCAAATGAAAATAGATAGGCTTACCATGTTGCATTAGGTCTGCACCCATGGAATAGTCACTAGCATCAGTATGAATCTAAAATGACTGTCTCAAGTCTGGAAGTGCAAGTACTGGAGTTGATCTCATATTTTCCTTCAATTCATCAAAGGCCTTTTGTTGCTTGCCTCCCCACTGAAAAACCTTTTTCACACTGGTCAATGCATGCAAAGGAGCTTCTATAGAAGAAATGTTAGCAATGAATTTCCTCCAATATTGGGTTGCTCCCTAAAAACTTCTTACCTCAGTAATTGTCTTGGGCCTTGGCCAATACAAAATGAGATCAACCTTGGAGGGATCTATTTTCAAATCACCTCCTCCAACAATATGACCCAAGTAAACTAAAGAATTTTTTCCAAACTCACACTTTGACATCTTAAGATACAATCGTTCTTTCTTCAAGACATCAAGTACTTTTCTTACATGCATGACATGTTCATCATGAGATTTACTGAAAATTAAGATGTCATCTAAGTATAATATAACAAGCTCATCAATAAATAACCTCAACACATCATTCATCACACGCATGAATGTAGCAGGAGCATTACATAAACCAAGAGGCATAACTAGCCATTCAAACAAACCTTGTTTTGTTTTGAATGTTGTATTCCAAATGTCTCCTTTATCTATTCTAATTTTATGGTAGCCACTCCTTAATTACAACTTAGTAAAATACTTTGCATCTTTCAATTGATCAAGTAAATCATCTATTCTAGGCAGTGGGTAACAGTTCTTTACGGTAATTTTGTTCAATGCACGGAATTCCACTCACATGAGCCATGTTCCATCCTTCTTTGGCACCAATACAATAGGTGACTCACATGGCGAGGAAGATGGCCTGATGATCCCTTTATCCAACAACTCTTGAATTTTCTTTTTGATTTCTTCACTTTCCATCACTAACATCCTGTACATGCCAATGTTAGGAAGAGGACAATCTTGTTGCAATTGTATCTCATGTTGGATTCCTCTCTTGGGAGGTAATACTTTTGTTCCTGAAACATATCATCATATTGGTTAACTACATCAACCAATTCAGATTTCAATTTTGATTCACAACCTTTAAAAGATTCATTATCAACATGATTCTTGGGTTTGATCATTAGAAGCACAAAATGCTTTCTTGGATTCACTACTCTTTTCATCTGCCTCGTATTAACAAGTGAAAGATTTAGTTTCTTGCTATGAGCTCTCATAATATATTCTACTCCATCTTTAAACAAATGGTATTTGTTTTCATCTCTATGGAAGATAACTTTTATGTCATAGAGGTACAGGTTGCCCAAAACTATGCCACATATGTCTAATGGCACAACATTAAGCTCCACTTCATTTATGAAATTTGCAGTAATGGCGAATTTCAGTTTACACTTTCTAGTAACCTGCAATTGTGCATTGTCACACACCCATCCAAGTGGATATGCCTTATTATGTGGAATGGTTTTCAAGTTTAAACTTTTGACAATGTTTTCAAAGATAAGATGGGCTTGAGAGCCACTTTCAAAAATTGTATCAATATTGCTATGTTTTGAGATCATCCATATGTGAAAAAAATTTATCCTCTTCTTTTCATTTGGAGTTTCATTGTGTGAATTTGAAGTACTAGTGCTAGGAATGGATTATTTTCCTTTTATACCCATGGCTGTAATTTTAGTTTCATCACCCGAATCAGATCCCAAATCCTGTTGAGTGGTTGCAGTTGTCTTTTGTTTTCCCTTCTGGTTGAATTTTTTGGGTTTCATTTCAGGATGAAGCTTCCAACAATGAGCTTCATTGTGACCCTCTTTGGAACAATGTTTGCATGTTAATTTCTCTCATTCCTTCTTGATATATGCATTGTTAAAATTTCTGTTTTCCCACCCCGGTTTTCAGTTTCTCCTTATTTCTCCCATGTAGTTAAATGCCATTTCCCATAACCATACATTCAACAAGCTGGAAAAATAAATTTTGCTGAAAACACAAATTCTGGAAAATTTACAGAATG
>APFE030257445.1:2417-32912 GCA_000404065.3 Pinus taeda
AAATGTACAACGGTAAAGAAACACACTTTACCTAACTCTATACCTAACTCTATACTAGACCAAGTTGAACTTAACTATTCCTATGTGTCGGAATATCCTAACATAAAGCAACACTGAATTTCACTTTTCCCTTTGATGTTTTAGCTAGAATGATGAAATTTTCGGCACTTTTTTGCAGGGGTTGTATGACAGGGAATTTGGCCACAGAAACCATGACTGCGCCTGAAGAGATCAACTGGAGACTTTTTTGAAAATTATCACAAATGACACACTATTTGACTTTTCTTCAAAACAAAGTTTTGAAGAACAGTTGTAATCTGTCAACATGACGATGAAATTCCTTGAATCACAACTTTCTAATGGCCTCCCTCTGGCCTGCATGGCTTTATTGGACATGGTTGAAGACCAAATTGACTAATTCCTAGACCTAATGACTGAAAATGACTCTTGTCCATTAAAAAATCGAACATTGACTATCTGGACTTTAGTGAACATTGACAAAATATCTAAGCCAGCAGGTACCAGACATGAGGGGAACTAACTAACAAGACCTTTTCTGTAAGATTATGGCATGCCCCTAGCGTAATGTAGTTGAGTGAATGGAGCGAGACACCTAAAAATGAGATGCAGAAAGAGTTTTTATCTCTGACGGAGGACTGACAAGACCGACTTTAACAAAGAGAACCAAGGACCATCAAAGAGTCTGTGCACTTTGCCATGTGGAGGTGAATCCATGGTACACCATGAAGGCATCCATCACTTAGCAGTACTCTAAATCAACATGCACTCTAGTAGCAGCATGAATGTACCAACAATGTCATGTCAAGTCATGAGTCATGTTGCCCACATCTATACTATGGGCTTGTTGTCAATCAATGTGACGCAACGTGGAAGTCCAAGAGACCCACTTGTTGAACATAGAGTCATGTAAGTTGGAAAGTCATGGAAGTCGAATGGTCATGAGGGTAGTCTAACAACCATAAGGGTCAGTTTTTCCCTTGGCTATAAATAACCCCCTCATTTGTACATGAAGGGACTTTTCACCTCAACTCCTCCCACATAGCCAAGAGAGTCTGTAATATTTTCTTTGAGGAGTAAGTAGTGGCTCCAATGCCCAGCTGACGAGGTTAGTGATGTATGATGTAAAGATGTGTCTTGGAACTTTCACTTAATTCTGATGCCTGTCAATAGGCCAACACATTTTCACACATGTATTGTATTTGTTGTAAGATTGATCTTTAACACTTGTAATGCATGTTTCTTTAACCATGTGTTCTACATCTGAACGGATTCATTTGTTGTAATGCATAATCTATTAATGGAAATGTGTTTTATATGTTGTTAATGTTGTCCCATCCGTGTCGAATGCTCTGCGGACATTAGACAGACCTTTCACATGAAACTAGTTGTAACAATCGTTGCACTCGTCACGGATTGATCCATGAGTGTTGTATGTGTTATCTTACCTTATATGTTGCGACTGTCGCATCCGAGTGGATTTCTCTGCTGAAAGCTATGCATGTCCTTTGTGTTGTGTGTTCCTAGCCGAGTTGGGACTAATCCATTTCAACCTCGAACTTACCTTCACCTTTTTCCCTCACAGTGAAATAACCATTGACACAAGTACACTTACACTCACCAGACACGCGAACCTCACTTCTCGAAGACAAATCGAACCACTCTCCTGTGATGACAAGCAATATTTGAGGCAAATCCTTAAGACAATGGAATCTGGGCCATCATATCAGATGGGACTCCCACACCAAATGATGTGAGGTCTAGTTGAGACTTCATACCAGGGTGATCCCCTTAATGTTGGTTGGTCCAACACCGTCAACATTTCTGGTGCTAGAAGGATGGTAGCCAGTTGTACATGGCTGAAATTCCTCTCACATTCACTCATCAACCATATGGTCACTCACAAACCCTCTCTCACCACTCTGCAGTTGGTTACTCCTCACCTCCCAAAATTGAAGACAAAATTTCATATCAACACCTTCGCTCTGTTTGTCCATCACTTGCAGTTCGCAAAAGAAGTTGGACTAATCCTAGGCGTACAATACCTTCCACACACATCTAAGAAGCCAAAGGCCACTCCCACGGGAGTGGTTGTATCATCGGTGGAAGAAGAAGTCCTTGCTACTCTTGAAGGGTTGGAATAACCTATTGAAGATGGAGAGGAACCTCCAATCCTCTTTGAAGATGAAGAGGGCACTCTTGTGGTCTTGGGATCAAACTCTGGTATAGGAGGTGGAAGGGAAGGTAGCGGAGGAAGTGGAGGCAGAGACGAACCAATAGGCTCAGATCCAGAACCATCAGATTCTGAAGGAGAGGAAGAAGATGAAGAGGACGAAGAGGAAGAAGAGATGGCTGACCCAAATCTTGAATGGATGACTCAGGGAACATTGGCTCTCCTAGATGTTCTACATAAGATTCCAAAGCAAGCAGAGAGAATGAACATCCATTTTAACCCTGACAGTGTGGTGAAGGCAGAAGACCACTTAGACAACTTCTACCTACAACTGTAGACCCTTAAGGTACATTATGATGACATAGCATGTAGATTGTTTCTATGTACCTTGGACGACCGAGAAGCTGCTTGGTATCATAGCCTTCCACCCAACTCTATATAGATCTGGGGTTCTTTCAAACGTATGTTCCTTGAAAAGTATGTTAATGACAAGACTCCATCCATGATATTCAAAGAATTGGGAAGGAAGCAACTGACATTGAGACCCTCACTCACCTTGTCAAGAACTTGAACACTGAAATGTCAGAACTCAAGGAACAAAAGATGGACACATTCGCGAATAGTCATCTTCCTAGAAAGAGACAGGAAAGTAGTTCATCAACCAACTCATCAAGAAACAGTCGTTTCGGTTCCAAATCTGTGCAGAAGCCTATGTTCCAACTCGATCAATGCGTTGATCCTAAGTATTGTTCCTTGCATGAAGAATTTCATCTTAAGAAATATTGTTCAGATTAGAAGCGAGTTGTTACCTCCGTCTGTACTCATACACTCGATGCGGATGGTGACATATAGGAGAAACCAAAAGACACTAATAATAATGAAGAGGTTGCACCTGATGACGCCCCAAGGGCATGTGGTGAATTCATATCAGTGCTCACAAGTAGTCTCGAAGACAAACATCGAGAAGCAGCTGCAAAAGAAAAATGATCGCTACAATCTTAGGAGTAAAGGGGCTCCCATGACACTTGAGGAGATGCAAGAGAAACTGAGATGATTGATAAAGAAGGTTGATACACCAACTATGTCAAAGCAACAAACACAAAGCAAGTTCGTGAAGACAACGATGGATAAGAACACATTCGTGAGTAGCAAGTTGCAGAACAATCCGCTAGATAGCACGAGCATCCGTTCCACCTCGGACACCTCGATGAGTTTACCACCTCTGTATTACAACATAGTCAATGACATGAAGAAAACTCAAGCGAACATTATTTTTTTCGAGTTAGCCAAATTCTAGAGCTATCGAGATATCCTACTGCGCACATTGGGACAAACGAAAACAGACAACGCGACCTCTACTAGCAAGGGAGTATGCACACCTCCTGGATCACTATTTGTTGTGCTCAATACACTCTAGATGGAAGAATCAAACTCAGGTTTCCTCCCATTCCTACTTTCATTTCAAATTTTCAACTACAATGTCAACAACTATATGGTTGATTCTGGCATGGCAACCAATGCCATCCTGCTCTCTATTGCTAAAAATATCAATGCATGATGGAGCGAAACATCCATGAGAATCATCCAACTTGATAAAACATCAATGCCAGCCATTGGTGAGCTATGAGACGTGATCATCTGACTATCCCATGATGGTCGCATCCACCAGTGCATCAACATAATTGTTGTAGACATACTGGAAGCATATGCTCTGCTTCTCAGCAGAGACTGGTCTAGCAAGCTAGATGGATACTTTGCTATAAACTAGTCTCACCTATGGCTTTCGTACAAGGGAAAATGCAACCAAATCTAGGTGTTATCTGAGAGGTATATGAAACACAATGTCACTCCCCTTGATAGCGAGAATGAAACATTGGCCTTCGTAGAACTCATGTTTTGCAACTCCTTCCTGGAAAAAACATTGGAGTGTTATCTTACACGTCCAACCCCAACCTCGTTAGACAAGTAGTTGGGACTCCTTCCTCACCCAACTGGTGATAATGAAACTTGTACATTTTGTTTTTATGTTAGTAGCAGTAGTAGCAACAACGGTAGTAGTAGCAGTACCAGTGCGCTAAATGGTCTATGTACATACAAGTTTTGGGCCATGAGTCTTGATAAATCAGGAATGCATGATGACTCAAGCACCGAGTGCATCTCAGTCACCCAAAACAAGGAACTATGCACGATTTCAAGCTTTTTGAAGTTCAGAGTCACAAACAATGATGTTGAAGCACTCATGTTGAACACATGAAAGTCCAACACTATGAACAAATAGAGCAACTTGGGGATCCCCCATGATCCGAAGATGGCTAATCTCAGTACAAGTTACGCACTGCAACAATGACCAATCGTTGACTGATTGATCAAACAGTACCAGGATGGGCCTGCACGAGTAGATGATGAACTGAGTTCCCACTACATGCGAACAATCCAACATGAGATTCCAGGTAAAGGAGAAGACGAGCCATTACAACAAAGAATAGTTTACACATACATGTCGTTTGTACTCCTTTCACTAAATATATTGATTAACATTTTAAGTGTTTGGATTACTTGCAAAGTTTGTCATCACACTTGGTTTTCTGATTTACATCCCCCACATAATAAATCTTGGAAGATACGTTTACACATTGACTCCTTCCCGAAGTAAAAAAAAATTACCCTGTGCCATCATCTGAGCCCATGCTGCAAACTGTACCTAAGATAGTAGTGTTGTCTTCACTTGAAGGTTTTCTAGAATGCCACTAGGTTCCGGTAGCGGAGCCTGGTGGATCATAACTGGTTCACGAGAAACTTGGCTCACACACCTATCATTTGCAATCACTTGATGGGAGCATTGATGATCTTCCTGTCAAACAAACAAGTCCTCAAACATTAGTTCAGTAGGTCGGGTTGCACCCATGCCTTGTACATAGTCTGCTTGATGCTTTTTGTTTCATTTGGTTTTTTTTCTTATTATCTTTTCTTTTGATTTGTTTTATTCTTATTACTATTTTTGTTCACATAATTTTTGTTTGTTTGATATATTACTACTTTTGTTTCCAGAAATAAGTGTTGACAACTACTACGTTCAGTATTTTGAATAGAGTATATGACCGAAATTTTATGGGACTTGTGACATTGCAACACTTGGCTAGTCTTGTGTCCATTTTCTCTGTGCTTGGTTACAAACTTCGGCTGATGAAGCCCTAACGGAACATATAAACCATCTATAAGGGAAGCTTTGGTCCAACCATGAACTTGTGTCCACACTAGGAAGCTCCATGCCTGTACTCAGCCTTCTACTCTATGTGTTGAAGCTAATCCAATTAGTAGAAACAAAGAAGAGGAAAAATCTAAACGAGAAAACCTATGTTAAAGGTCTTACATGCTTCTCTAAAGGAACAACCTCTTCTCCTCTCAATAAGTCAGGATCCCTCTTCTGCCCCAAAAATAAATAAGTGCCTATGCACAGTTCTCTTAAAAAATACAAACGCGAATGAAGAGAAAGGCTTCCCGCGGAGAGAGGTGAAGCATGCAACTCCACCAGGGTACTGACCAGGCTCACTGGCAGTGGAGAAATGTGTGTATTCCTACGTGAATCCATCAGCGTGCTTTCCAGGCTTGCTAGCAACGGAGCAAAACCATAGATGAAAACTTATACTATGAAAATATTCAACTCGTGAAATAAACTACCCTTCTTGGATTCGAAACACTGAAATCTAAGTTGAAATTTTGATTGTGTTTGGCTGAGTTGGAAAAGGGTGAAGCATGTATGTCCATGGGGTAAATGAGGAAACTAAAGTAACTTGCACAACAACTCAATACTTCCTGAAATACCAAGGCCCTTTGCTAGCAATGAACTGAAATAGAGAAGTTGGAGTCCTACCAGTGTGTCGCCAAGTGTTGTAGCGGCTACAACCACCCTCCAAAATTTTGGCCTGCATCAATCTGGGAGCCTCCCTTAAAGAGTTTCACTTGATGAATCCATACACCTGAGTTCAGTCTGTGAGCCCGTGTGAGGCTTTACATTCGCCTTGCTTGTTTATTGCACTAAAGTCTCTGCATGTTAATGTCTAATTCATGCTTGTGGCCATGTTCTGGTTATGCTCAAAGTCTTTTCTTCGTATGTGTTTGATGTGTTCGCCATGAAAGCATCTGTTCCACTCACACATGGAGTCAAATTCACTATCGCACAAGCGTCGTCTTGATCATGAATGATCAATAATGAGTGTTGTGCTTGTCGCTTGTACCGTTGGTCATTCATGTTGAACATGCGTATCCAGATGGTTTGGTCATTTCACCATTAATTCATGCGAGTGTGTGTCCGTATGATCACCAATGTATCTTTCAATTGTTCACACACTTAGTCATTTTTGTTGAAGTTCTGATGACCACTCCTCACTAACGGCCAGACAATCACTCTGCTTTCGACTCGATCGACTGTCAACTAGAAAAATGCATAAGCACCAAGCTAGTTCTTTTAGGTTGTGCTACCCACAAGAAATTCAATCAGCACTCATGCTGGCCACCTGGAAAGTCGACCAGTTGTTCACATTAGGGGACTTTTGAGGTCTAACATGTGCCTCCTAAGAAAAACGTACAACCAAAATAAACTTTAGAAGAACCATTAGGATTCAAGATGATGATGCCAACCATGGGGGATGATTCACCATTTTTGGAGTAAAAAATTAAAAATATTAAAAAGTAATAAAATAATAAAACTACTTTTTCAACTCTTATTTTCAACTTATATCCCTAAGGTTTTACTCAAATTTTGAGCAGGAGTACTCATTGGATGCAAAATTTAATTCCTCATCCAAAGAATACCCATGTTGCATACTTTTGATGGACCTTGCTACACGAAAAATGAGAAATACATGAAAAACATGATTACAATCACATTTTTCATGTATTTCTCATTTTTCGTGTAGTAGGGTCCATTGAAAGTATGCAACATGGGTACTCCTTGGATAAAGAATCAAATTATGCATCCAACGAGTGTGTCCTCTCAAAATTTGAGTAAAAGCATAGGGAGATAAGTTGAAAATAATAGTTGAAAAATTGGTTTTTTCTTTTTTCCCTCTAAAATTTGATGATGCAATCTAATCTTATTTTATTATTTCCACTATTATTTTATAATTTCCTTAGGAGGCGCATTTTAGACCTCAAAAATCCCCTAATGTCTCAGAATTTGCGGAGTGCTCATTGGCAGGCCTCTCACTGCCCATCAGTTAGCTTAGCTTTGAAATTGCATAGAGATGATCAACAAGTTGGCCTCTTGGCCTTAATGCAATTTTCCCATCCAACAGCTCCCAGCAGCAGAGTCCCTGTTCCCTCTAAGAATTACACAATTTCTGCTACTAGTGACTGAGTAGCCAGCTGGCAGTTCCCTCTGGGAATTGCACAAGTCTAGGTGCTAGTGACCCGAGCAACCAATTGGCAGTTCCCTTTGGGAATTACGCAAGTCTGGCTTCCAATGACCCTAGTGGCCAACTGGAAATTCCCCCTCAGAATTGCGCAAATCTGGCTACCAGTGACACCAGCAGCCAACTGGCAGTTCCCTCTGGGAATTGTGTAGATCTGGCTGCCAGTCTCCCAGGCAGTTCCCCAGAAAAATTGCGCAATCCCTGCCTATTGACCCTTCTTGAAGCCCGGTTCCTCTGGAAAATTATGAAAATCTAGCTATCTAGCCCCTGCTAACTGTTCGTTCCAGAAAACGTGCAGAGCATGCCTATCTTGCCTTCGAGTATCCCAAACTATTCCTCCCAAAATTTATGCAATTTTACATCCTAGCCGAGCTAGACCTTGCAATCAGTCATTATCGACTTAGATGGCCTGTCTCCATCTCTCAATGAATCTTGCATAGTTTTCATCAGTAGTTTCTTGAAGCCATCGTCCCGCATCACAGCCCTACTTCCTCTCCCGGTCACTTGCATTTGAATGATCATGTGTCATGGTAGACTAGGAGGTTTTGGATTTGATGTCATCTCGTCATGAGTGACTAAAAGTATAGGTACACCAACAAACATGTCAAGGCGACGAATGGGTTGAATGAGGGTAGCACATGCAAATAGACAGGTTCACCAACGGATGAACGAGCGAAGCATGTGAAGCAGATGAATGCGAAAAACATGCACCTTTGCGAACAAGTGAGCCTGTCAAGCCTTCTAGCATGAAAGCAAGGAAAAACATGCTAAAGCTTCATCAAGCGAACCAAGGACCATCGAGGACTCTACGCACCTCTCCATGCAGAGAAGCTATGGTACACCATGAAGAAATCCATTACTCAGCAGCACTCTAGCTTGACATGCACTACAACAAGAACACGAATATACCAACAATGTCATGTCAAGTCATGTCAAGTCAAGTCATGAGTCATGTTTCCCACATGTCTACTATGGGCTTGTTGTCAATCAATTTGATGTAACGTGGAAGTCCAAGAGACCCACTTGTTGAACATAGAGTGATATAAGTTCCTCATTTGTACATGAAGGGACTTTTCACCTCAGTTCCTCCCACATAGCCAAGAGAGTCTGTAATCTTTTCTTTGAGGAGTAAGTAGTGGCTCCAACGCCCTGCTAATGGGGTTAGTGATGTATGGTGTAACGATGTGTCTTGGAACTTTCACTTAATTTAGAAGACTGTCAACAGGCCATCACGTTTTCACACATGTATTGTATTTGTTGTAAGACTGATCTTTAATACTTATAATGCATGTTGCTTTAACCATGTGTTCTACATCTAAATTGATTCATTTGTTGTAATGCATAATCTATTAATGGAAATGTGTTGTATATATTGTTAATGTTGTCTCGTTCGTGTCTATTGCTCTGCCAGACATCGGAAAGACCTTTCACATGAACCTTGTTGTAACAATAATTGCACTTGTCTCGTACTGATCCATGAGTGTTGTACGTGTTATCTTACCTTGTATGTTGTGACTATCGCATCCGAGCAAACTTCTCCATTAGAAGCTGCGTGTGTCCTTTGTGTTGTGTGTTCCTAGCCGAGTTGGGATTGATTCCTTTCAACCTGGAACTCACCTTCACCTTTTTCCCCTCACACTAAAAGAACCATTGACACAAGTACACTTACACTCACCAAGCATGCGAGCCTCACTTCTCGAAGACAAAGTGAACCACTCTCTTGTTCTGACAAGTAAGAGTTGCGGCAAATCCTTAAGACAATGGCAAATGGGCTATCATACTGGATGGGACTCCCACAACAAAGGGTGTGAGGTCTAGTTGGGACTTCATAACCTAGTGATCCAATGAATGTTGGCAGGTCCAGCACCGTCAACATTTCGGGCGCTAGAAGGAGGGCAGCTAGTTGTACATGGTTGAAGTTCCCCTCACACTCACTCATCAACCATTTGGTCAAGGCAGTAACTCACAACCCCTCTCACCACTTTGTAGTTGGTTACTCCTCACCTTCTAGAATTGAACAAGAATTTTCATACAAAACCTTCGCTCCGTCCGTCCCATCACTCGCTAGTTCATGAAAGAAGTTGGACTGATCCCAGGCATATAGTACCTTCCACATGCAGCTAAGAAGCCAAAGGCTACTCCCATGGGACTGGTTGTATCATCGGTGGAAGAAGCAGTCCTTAGTACTCTTTAAGGTTTAGAAGAAGCTATTGAAGATGGAGAGGAACCTCCAATCTTCTTTGAAGACGAACAAGGCACTCTTGTGGTCTGTTAAAGGCCCCGAAAATTAGGTCGACAACAAGGGGGATACTCGCCCGGTCTGGACCTTGGTTGGCAGCTCCTTATCCATTTGGTATAGCGGGTCCGACTTGGGATATGGGACCAATTTCCCAATTTAGTGTGTGTGTGTGAGAAAGATGGGTGTTTCTGTTCTAAATGGAATACTTCTATCTAATCTAATGGTATGCTATTATATTCTAATAAACAGAAAAACATCGAAATTTATGCTAACCAGGGGTGTGATCTTTCTTCTATGCGATCTAAAAAGATTTCAAACAATAACTGGTAATAAAGATCATTCAGCTATCATAAGAAAATAATTCGATAAAGATGAACTACTTCATATAAGAAGTTAGACGAAACAGTGGTTAAAAATTATCGCATAAATGAGCTATTCATACACTAAACATAAACAAATAGTTATCACCGTACAAAAGTACCAAATGATAACTCAGACATCCATGCTGTAATATATAAACAAATGAAAAATGATATCACTTTAACGCATAAGCAGAAATGGTTAAGAGATAAAAGTACCATTTATAACTAGTCCTACTCATGAGCTTCAAGCAACAATTGATTTATCTCTCCTGGATTTAACATCCACTAGGAGTACAGAAGTGCAACATCAGTAGTAGATATCAAATGCAAATACCAGATAAACCCTGTTCCATTCATTCACCAAAACCTCCTCTAAGGGTGCAAAAGTGCATGTTCTGAGGACAAGTTTTTGATAAAATTTCTGGACCCTTCTCTAAATGCATGAGAAGGGTTTAAATACTACTAACTAAATAACTTATTTACAGAAATTGAGGATTCGATTTAAATGACCGTCCTCTTTCTAAGAAAAACTATTCTAAAATTAAATATACTATATAACTATTTGTAAATCTACTCCTTAATGTTGCAAGCATTCAGTATTTTCCTGAGTAGAGTCGGCTGACTGTCTTCCACCTTTGATTGAGTTAAGCAAACAGAATCAGCAAGAGCTGGCATTATCTTTTAAGTAAAATTGATGATGTATTTGAGAATCATCCAATGAATATGTATCATTACCATGTATTCCTGGTAAAAATCCCATTTCAACTTGGTTAACTCTTGGACTACTTCTTCTTTTCCTTCAGTCTTTTGTTTCTAGTTTGCTTCTATCGCTAATTTCTTGCAATTTTCGGGGCTCGCAGGTGACTGAGTAACTAGGGACCTTCCTTTTCGAACAATTTTTCTTAGCGATGCGCAATTAGTGCTAAGCGCTAATCGCGCATCAGAAACTGCCTCTGTTTCTTGATCTGGGCTTCCCTGATGCGGTTTTTTTCCTCTTGTGCCTTTTTCTCTCATTCGGTATAAAGCTCAAAATTTGTAAAAATAGTAATTCCGTGACCTCTTGACTCTGAGAATTAAACTGTCTGTTTCTGGTATCAGCATCGTTTAGTATCCATTCAACCATGGTTGTATATGAGAAATCCGTCATAGATGCCTCAGAAGAGTTCTGCGGCTCTTTTTCTTCCTTGAGCGGATTAAGTGTGCCTTCTGAAATGTACATTGGAGCGTTGCTTTCCCTCCTCGTAGTTTTCTACATAGTACCCTGTATAACGCTTCGTCCTTCTTTCCTGCAGTTTACATTGAGGTGGAAGTAATGATAAAAGACTAATGATAGGAAAACTTTTAAATGCCGAAGATATGCAAAACATGTCACCTTATGTGAGCTACTTCTTCGAAAAAAACAACAACCTACTTCATTAACAACTAGAAATAACTCATTAATTTGCATTAAAATACATGACCAACTCTTGGCTAAAATGTTTTCTCGAATAATGAGCCAGAACTAACTGCGATGGAGGGGTCCCGTGATTTTGCTTTGCGATGTCGCAGATCGCAGTATCACAATATCGCAATATCACAATGTCATCGTGTTGTTTTTTATTGCAAGTGTAGGTTTTAACCCCGTACATAAATTACCTGCACACGAATTCTAAATCACAGGAAAAATAAAAATTCGAGAGCATAACACATAAAACACATATACACAGAGATTTCCCATTGGATCCCAAAACCAAGACTACCAGCTTGATTTTTCATTATTTTCCTTTCAATGTTACAATACATATTTATACATGTCAAAGCATCCAATAACATGGACCAAAAACCATCGCGTCCAAAACCATGGACCGAAAACCATCGCGTCCAAAAAACATGTGCGAAAATCATGCATAAAACCATAGGTGAGTCCGCCCAACCTAACATAGGGTCCAAAACCAAAAATTTCTGGGGCGTTGCCCCAGACCCCATAAAGTGGGGTTACGGGTACCCCTCAAACCCCTTTTTAACTATGTGGAAAGAATATAACACAACCCAACAATCTCCCACTTGTTGTTTTTTTTCCACGGGAGAGCTTAGTCATTTTTCCAGCTCTGAAACACCCATTGTTTCTCTACACCAAGAGAACTTCTCAGAGCTAACAGATTTTGTCAATGCATCTGTAGTATTCTTCAAAGTGTCCACCTTTACTAGAAACACCTTTTTGTCTTCTATCATATCCCTCACAAAGTGATACTGAACATCAATGTGCTTTGTCTTGGAATGATAAGCAAGGTTCTTTGCCAAGAAAATTGCACTTTGGCTGTCACAGTCTATCCTTATAGCTCCCTGTACTAACCCCATACTTGAACACAATCTCTGCAACCAAACTGCTTCCTTGCTTGCAAGAGTGGCTGCCATGTGTTCTGCCTCTGTAGTTGATAGTGCCACTACAGATTGTTTCTTACTCATCCAACTGATTGCACCTCCAAATAGGTTAAACACATACCCACTTGTAGATCTTCTCTGATCCAGATCTCCAGCCCAGTCTGCATCAACAAAGCCATGAATATCCAACACTCTGTCCAATCCTGGTCTTCCTTGGTAGCAAAACCATAATCACTAGTGCCACGCAAATACCTGAAATCCCGTTTCACTGCTGTCCAGTGCTCCTTCCCTGGTTTTGACATAAACCTGCTCAATACTCCCACTGCATGTGCAATGTCTGGTCTAGTACAGACCATTGCATGCATCAAGCTACCGACTACACTTTCATATGGAACACGGGACATGTCCTCTTCCTCTTCTTGTGTCTTGCGACACTATTTAGCAGATAACCTCACATCTACAGGAATAGGGACCTTCACCGGTTTACTATCTTGCATATTAAACCTCTTCAGTATTGTCTCGACATACTTCCTCTGGTTTAACCAGAGCTTCCTCTTTTCTCGATCTCTTTTAATTTCCATGCCCAAAATATAGTTTGCAGCACCGAGATCTTTCATGTCAAATTTGGAAGACAATTGGGTCTTCAAATCCTGGATAATTTCTTTGTCATTTCCAACCAGCAACATATCATCCACATACAAGACCAGATAAATAACACGGTCATCAATTAATTTAAAATACACACAGTGATCTGCTTTGCTTCTGTGAAGCCAAGTCCCCGTATAAATGTATCAAATTTCTGATACCACATCCTTGGTGACTGTTTTAACCCATACAGAGACTTCTTTAACTTGCATACCAATTCTTTCTTACCCTTCACCGCAAAGCCTTTAGGTTGCTTCATGTAGATTTCCTCTTCCAAATCCCTGTGAAGAAATGTTTTCTTCACATCCATCTGTTCTACCTCAAAATCAAAAGCAGCAGCAACAGATACAAGTAATCTAATAGAAGTTACCTTGGCAACAGGAGAAAAAATATCACCAAAATCAATTCCCGGCACCTGGGAATAACCTTTTGCTCCCAACTGAGCTTTGTATTTCTCCACCTTTCCTTCTGCATTTGTCTTCTTCTTGAACACCCATTTGCTGCCAATGGGTTTCCTTCCATCCGGCAACTTCACCAGATCCCAAGCCTCATTTTTGTGCAAAGATGCCATTTCATTAACCATGGCCTCTTTCCAGAGTTTTCCATCCTCTGAATCCACTGCTTCCTTCACAGTTCTGGGATCATCATCAGTAACAGACAAAGCAAAATTTGAACAGAAAGCAGATGGACTATACCTTTCTGGCTGCCTTCTTTCTCGAACTGATCTTCTCACACTCGGAGTTTGTGGCTCTTCATCTTCTGATTCCTCCTCTGCTGTAGAGTCTGATTCTTCCTCCTTTAGTTCAGACTCTATCTTCACAGGTTCCTTTGGTTGGACTTCATGTTTGATAACATCTTTCACCTCTCTGAACACCACATCTCGACTGTACACAACCTTCTTTGTGACTGGGTTCCAAAGCTTATAACCCTTTAAACCATCCTTATACCCAATAAAGATGCACTTTTCAGATTTACTATCCAACTTGGTTCGTTTCTCCTTTGGAACATGGATATATGCATCACATCCAAATACCCTCAGATGTTAAAGAGAGGGTTTCTTACCAGTCCATACTTCTTGTGGAGTCTTATCATCCAACGCTGATGAAGGTGACCTGTTGACCAGGTAGCATGCAGTATCCACCGCCTCTGCCCAGAATTCTTGTCCTAACCCGACACCACTGAGCATGATTCTTGCCCTTTCCATCAACGTCTTGTTCATTCTTTCTGCAACTCCATTTTGCTGAGGTGTATATGGAGTAGTCTTCTACCGTGCTATACCACACTTCTTACAGAATTCTTCAATTTCCTTGCTGCAGAATTCTCCACCATTATCTGTCCTCAGCACCTTTATCTTCTTCTCTATCTGATTTTCCACCAGAGCCTTAAATTCTTTAAACCTGTCAAAGACTTCAGTTTTCTTCTTAAGGAAATATATCCATGTATTCCTTGAGAAGTCATCTATAAATGATACATAGTACATAGACTTACCCAGTGATGGAACTTTCACAGGTCCAAACACATCACTGTGCACAAGCTCTAATATCTGTTTCATCCTCTTACCACCAGAGGGGAAACTCACCCGATTTTGCTTCCATATACACAATTTTCACAGAAATCAAAATCCAGAGAGCTATTACTCATACCTTCTACCATACCTTTACCATGAAGTATTCGAAGGCCCTTCTCTCCAATATGTCCAAGCTTTCCAGCATGGTCTTCTCTCCAGAGACCACTAGATTTTCTGCTCCATTTTCAGGAACCATAGAACTATTGCACCCATCAACAACAGTGCTACCTTGCAGCTTGTACAGAGTTCCAATCCGAACTCCCCACATCAATACCAGTGCCCCTCGAACCATCTTGCAGGTATCCTTCTCAAACACTGTCTTTACACCTGCATCATCCAACTTGCTTACAGAAATCAGATCTCTGGCCAACGCAGGAATATACAGAACACCCGGAAGGGTTCTAACCCTTCCACCTTGCAACTTCAACTTTACTTTTCCGTGACCAATGATTCTAGCCTTCCTATCATCTCCTAAGAAGAATCACCACCATCATATTTCTCATACTCACAGAACCACTCTCTATGGGGAGTGAAGTGAAAGGATGCACCTGAGTCAATCAACCATGCCTCATGATCTACATGTGTACTTGAAGAAGCCAAGTACACATCCCCACCTTCATCTGAGGTGGTTTTCGCCTCTGCAGAAGGAGCATCATCAGATCCCTTTCCTTTATCAGGAGCTTTAGATTTACACTCCCTTCTGAAATGCCCTTCCTTTCCGCATTTCCAGCACACCACCTTTGTAGGTTTTCCTGGAGATTTAGATCTCCCTCTAGATTTAGATCTCCCACTCGATGACTTATTTTTGTTTCTGTTCTGGGACCGTCCTCGTACAGACAAGGCATCACCATTTTGGTTGTCCATATTTTTCCGTCTCATCTCCTCCGTCAGCAAGGCTGAGACTATTCATCAAACTGCAAAGCCGTTGCATTGCTACCTATTGCAATAACCAGTCTATCCCACGAGTCTGGTAGAGAACACAACAAACTGATGCACTTATCTTCATCTGAAATTTAATATCAACATATGCTAACTGACTTACCACAGTATTAAATTCAAATGCTTTGTCACCGAGTCTCCATCTTTCATCGTCAGGTTATACAGCTTTTTCCGCAGGAATAGTTTATTCACCAGAGACTTAGATTGGTACAAAGTCCCTAACTTGTCCCAGCCTTTGTCGTAGCTTCCCCTGATACATTCAGCAATACTGAATCTGAGACACACAATCGTATTGTGCTCTTTGCCTTCCGATCCGACTTCTTCCATTCTTCATCGGTCACTCCCGTTGGTTTAGTACCTGGATCTACAGTGATCCACTGATCTTTATCCACCAACAGATCCTCGATCTTGAGTTTCCACAACTCAAAACTCTGACCATTGAACTTCTCAATCTCTATATTTCTGTTGCTCGCCATCTTCTTTCACCACCAGAATCGATCTCACAGATCTCCCACTGAATAGGGTCTACCACAGGCCCGAGCGAAACCCGCCTCAGCAAAACAAAGGCGTCCCCTTGAAGCCAAAAAAGCTCTGATACCAAATGTAGGTTTTAACCCCGTACAGAAATTACCTGCATATGAATTTTAAATCACAAGAAAAATAAAAATGCGAGAGCATAACACATAAAACACATATACACAGAGATTTCCCACTGGATCCCAAAACCGAGACAACCAGCTTGATTTTTCATTGTTTTCCTTTCAATGTTACAATACATATTTATACATGCCAAAGCATCCAATACCATGGACCGAAAACCATCATGTCAAAAACCATGGACCAAAAACCATCGTGTCCAAAAAACATGTGCGAAAATCATGCACAAAACCATAGGTGGGTCTGCCCAACCTAACATAGGGTCCACAAACCCCCTGTTAACTATGTGGAAAGAATATAACACAACCCAACAGCAAGCTCGCAGCATCGCAATTTTGCAGTATTGCAGTATCGCAATATCGCAATATCGCAGATCTTTATAATCCTTGTGTAATTCATGTGATTTTTGTGATGTGCGATATGCGATATCGCATATCGGTGATTTTTTAAGGTTTTTCAATTGAGTATTTCTTCAGTGTATGTGATGCGATGAGGTTTCGCGTCGCAATCTTACCTTTTGTCATTTTAACTCATTTAGAAGGTGTATCCTATCATTATTTGCGCGATGTGATATCCTTTAAGGAGTGAATTTAATTTTCTTCATTATGAAACTTAGGTTTTTTTATAATTTTCAAGGTATTTTCCTAAGTCCATGATGTTGTAAGTTTCATCTAAAAAAAATATAACACTAAGTGATTTACTGAGGGTCCCCACTTATCTAGTATTAGCAATAATGCTTCATAAGGAGGGGGTTTGTTGGTGGCCACAACAATTGGCGATTCACTTGGAAGAACCAGTTATCTCTATATTTCTATTGAACCTTTTCAACTTCCAAAACAACAAATTTTTCAGAAAATTAAACTTTATTATGGAAAGATAAAGTACATTATGCTTTAACCTGTCAATGACATTTTGTTTCAGCTATTTTGAACTTTGATTATTTGCTACCTCAAGTTAGCCCTTGTGTTTACATTAGTCATTACTTGGTCTGTAAAGATAAAACAGAGTCTTCTCTATAAACCAGTTTTAAAATATACTCATTTGTCGTAAGTAGAGCCTCTACTACCAGCAGGCATTCATAGCCTCGACAAGGTTACCTTTTACCCAGCAATGATCCTGTATCCTACTTAAAGAAACCTACAACTCTCAAAGAAAAATCCACATCTACACTTATTGCTTTGATTTTCTTTTTATTCTTAAAGAACAATGTCTTGGTTTGGTAGCCAATTTATGACACAGTCATTCACTCGATCTATAACTTTGCTGAACAAGCTAGCTCGTGATGAGACCCCTTGCCTCTTGATTGTAACAATCTTGAGTCATTGCCCTATTATGGTATGCAGTATTTGGCAAAGTGAGCAAGTTATAATATCTGTGATTATGATAAGCCGGCTCATGATGAGACCTCTCATTCTTCAAGATGAAGTGTATCCTTAGATTGTTCCTCTGAAAGTTGTGATTTCCTTAGCAGGAAGGAAGTCATTGTCTTCTTTAGATAGCTCTGGATGACAATTATAGAGTTTTTGGAAGTAACTATTCTACGGAGAATCTTTATTTTGTTATTGATACCTTTCATTTCACTGATATAAAACAATTTATTCAGTAAAGGTTATTTTCATCAAACTTTTATGAAGTTGAAACTAGTGTCATATCTAGGTTAGAGTCTTTAACTGTATCTTTCAATAATAAAGATCAATTTTCGAAAAGATTTTCTATTTATACAAGCGAAAAATCAAAACCTGAAAGAGAGTTGGTATATTTTTCGTAAATGCCTAATGTAACCATTCACAACTGGTTTTATTATGAAAAGAGAAAAACTATTACTCTACAAAATAGAAGAAATCTATGGAAAATATTTCTTAAGAATTTGTCCATTGACAGGTAAAGAGTCTCTTTTACCTGCTAAATCTTGTAACACAAATGTCGATGGACCTAAGACTTCTACAATTTGAAAAGGACCAAGCCACATTCTTTGAAATTTTGTATGTTTCCCCTTTTCTTCGTGTGCCTTGTCCCATTTTAAAACTAAATCTCCCACCTGAAAATATTTTCTGGTCATTATATTTGAATCAAAAGAGGATTTTACTAGTGCCTGATGATGAGCATGCGTTTTCTTAGCTTGTTCTCGTTATTCTTCTAATTTGATTATTTCCATTTGCCTTAAGTGTAATGAGGAAGTTGGTACTTCATCAATGTATTGAACTAGAGACAAAAAAGTAATTGCTAAATGAGTCGGAAGAACTACATCTCTCCCATAAACTAAATTAAAGGGAGCAGTGTCGATGGAAGCTTTTCTCGTTATTCGGTCTGCCCATAAAACATATATTAAGGATTTATGCCAATTTTTATGGTTTTTGTCTACTGTTCTTTTGATAATCCTGCTTATGTTTTTGTTTGTAGACTCGGCTAATCCGTTGCCCTGTGGATAATAATTGGCCGAATATTTAAGTTTGAATCCTCTTTTAAGTGAAAATTCAGTCATTGCATTTCTAGAAAAGTATGATGCATTATCGAACATTAAAGCGGAAGGTAATTCAAACCTGGTTATTATAAATTGATCTATGAACTCAATGATATTTTTAGCATTAGCCGTCTTGAGTGGAACTGCTTCTACCCACTTAGTAAAATAATATGCTACTGTAAGGATATATCTATGTTGCTTGGAAGAGTGAGGAATGATCTCACCTATTATGTCCAATCCCCACTGACTAAAAGGTTGGTCGATGTTAATTGGTTGTAGTGGTAAGGATGGCTTCTTCTGTCTTCCAGCAGTAGTTTGGCAAACTTGACATTTCCTCACATAATTGTGCGAGTCTTTGAATAACGTGGGCCAGTAATATCCTGCACGCAAGATTTTATGTGCAGTAGCATCTCCAGCGTAGTGTCCGCCTGCTGGCCCATCGTGGAGTTCCTGCAAAACTTTATCAGCTTCAGATTTCTCAAGACATCTAAGGAGAACAGAATCGTAATTCATTCTAAAAAGAATATCATTTATGAGCTGATATTGTTTGGCTTTTAATCTTAGAGCTTTTTTCTTAGTGTAATCAAGGTATGAAGGATCATATCCATTCTTAAGATAATAAATGATATCAGCATATAATGACTGCTCATTGTTTAGGCTTACCTCGCACACTTGTACCTCTACAGATGGGATTTCCAAAATTTGCGACGCTCCAGCTAGTATTTTGCAAAAGCCTTGACCTCTAACAATGTTTGTTGGTTTAATTTCTATGTCATATTCTTGTAAGGCAGTTACCCAATTGGCCCTCTTCTCACCCACATCCTTTTGTACTAGAAGATTTCTTACCACTGGAAACGGTACTATGATTTTGGTGTGGGTTTTGAGTAGAAAAGTTCTAAAATATTTGATCGCTTTGAAAACAGCATAAGCCTGTTTCTCCACATCTGAGTAATTTAATTCAGCACCCTGGAAATTTGAACTGAAAAAAGCAATTGGTGCTTCCACCTTTTCTTAATTCGTTTGAGTAAGTATCGCAGCATATGACTTATCTGAGGCAAATGTGTATAAAATAAAAGGCTCTGAAAAATTCAAAGTTGCTAAAGATGGAGCATTAATAATAGCCTGTTTAATTAGGTTAAATGCTTCATGTTCATCTTGGCCCCATTTAAAAATAGAGTTCTTTTTTATCATAGTTTGTAAAGGAGATATGATTCGTGAAAAATCTGGAACAAATCTCTTTACAAAATTGATTTTACCAAGGAAAGATTGCATGGCTTTTTTGTTATGAGGTAGGGATATTTCAGAATTTTTTTTTATTCTGTCAGAGTCGATGTGAATACCAAATTTTGACACTATGAATCCTAGAAGTTTCCCTTCACTTAATGCGAAAAAAAAAATTCTTTGGGTTAAGTGAAATTCCGTACCTTAAACATCGTTGGAAGATTTGCTTCAAGTTTTTGAGATGGTCGCCTCGTTTCTTGGAGTACATGGTTATATCATCCAAATAAATTACTACATATTTATTGACTAAACTTTTAAATGCGATGTCCATGGCTCTTTGGAATGTGGCACCAACATTAATCAAACCAAATGGTATCTTTCGATATGCATATGTGCCCCATTTAGTTCTAAATGTGGTCTTCAATTGATCATCAGGATTTACCAGAACTTGATTGTATCCTGAAAATCCATCCAAGAAAGACATTAATTCTGAGCCTGTCACTGCCTGCAATATCTGCTCCATAGGTGGTAAGGGAAAGTTGTCCTTTTGACAGGCTTTGTTGAGATTGCGAAAATCAATACAAATCCTAATATCTCCATTTTTCTTCCTAATAGGTACCATATTAGAAACCCATTTAGAATGTCTGACGGGAAAAATTATCTTGGCTTTCAACATCTTATTGAGTTTGGTTTTTATCTGATTTTCTAAGTTGGGATGAATCTTTCTCAATTTTTGTTGGACAAGTTTTTCGTTATCGATCATCGAAATAGTATGTTGGATGATAGAAGTGTCGTATGTTTTAAGTTCATCATAATTCCAAGAAAAAATGTTTTTTTATTATCTCAAAAGACGAATATATTCTAGCTTTTCTTCGAGGGCTAGGCCAAGCCCTAGATTTATGTTTTGGGGTTTGGCATCGGTTCCTAGGTTTACCAATTCGTAATTCAAGGTCGAACTTTCGAGCTTCGAATTGGTAGACCTTTTAAACCGATATTTTAAATCGTACAGGTCTTCTAACTTTACCACTGATTTAGGTATAACATTGTGAGTGCTATCTTGCTGTAATTGTCGATCATGTTGATCTTCATCGATTATTTGGTTGGAGTAGCATCCTTCAGAAGTAAGGAAATTTACGATATCAAGATCGTCATTGAATATTCTCCAATTTGTGATGTTGTTAGGAATAGAAGGTATAAAGATTAATTCTATTGAGAATATATCTGGACTAAAATCTTTGGAAGGAATGAGCTTAGAAGCTATGTTAGCTAAAAGGTCAGCGCTTGCATTCTGGAGTTTGGGAATTGATGTAATATTGAATGCTATAAAATGCTTAGTCAGACCTTGAACTAAAGATTGATAGTGTTTTAAATGACCTGACAGGCATTGTATAGTATTTCGTACCTATCTGACTACAATTTCAGAGTCTACGAAGACTTGGAGATACTTTATGTTTAGCCCGATTGCTTTGTACAGCCCTTGAGCTAAAGCTTCATATTCTGCTGTATTGTTGGTACAATCAAATTCGAGCCTGCATGTTAGCATGATTTTGTCTCCTTCTGGACTAATTAGCACGCATCCTACTCCTGCTCCTTCGTTGGATTTAGAACCGTCAAAAAATAATTTCCAAAACAAAGATTTATTTACAGGTTTATCTAAAAAATTGATACATTTTGAACTATCCGTTTGAGGAACATTTTCGACTTGGGACAAGATGGAATGTTCTAAATATGGGGACGTATGAGCATTAAAATTGCCGAGAAAAGAATCTACTAAATAACTGCCAATTATGCTACTGTTATATGCTACTAGTTCATTTTCCCCTTCTAACTCCGTTACTATGTACTTCTGATGTAATTCTCGTTCAACTTTTATATGATTTGGCTTACCATTGTAAGGCAGCCACATATGCGACCAGTCAGTTGCGAAGTATCCATGT
Organism: Pinus taeda; assembly: GCA_000404065.3. Lineage (NCBI taxonomy): Eukaryota > Viridiplantae > Streptophyta > Pinopsida > Pinales > Pinaceae > Pinus > Pinus taeda. The sequence goes on from APFE030257445.1 coordinate 24,409, forward strand.
GGTTTTTCTGACCAATCCCTGCTAAGAATTAAGCCATAAAATTAAGGGATATCAGCGACTAAAATGTCAATCACTTGACATACCTTCGGGTTGGATGACAGCCGTATGGTTACTTGATTTAGTTCGTCGATGATTTCGACTTAAGACCGATCCAGCTGGACTATGCGAACAACAGATTTCTATGGTTGAACGTTTAATTTGGTGCATATGGACTTCGGTAAAATATTCGATGAAGCACCTGAATCCACTAAACAATTATGTACATTTTTGTTAATAATTTCATAAGTAAGGAGAAAAGGGGGAGTATGAGATCTCGATCTACCTCCAATTAAAGTGATGTCGTTTGGATCAATCTTGTTAGTCGTATTAGTTGGAGGCCTTCCCATGTTCTGAGAAACTTGAGAAATTACAGCGACAGGAAAAGGTGCAACTGGCACAGCATGTAATTCTTTCATCATTATCTTTTGTTGATGCTTTAGCTTGCTCAATTCGTACAGAGTGATATTTTCCCTAGTCTTTTTCATGCCTTCTATGATATTGCACTCCATTTCATCCGAAATGTTCAGCGTTTTAGATGGAGTAGGTGAATCTGTTTGGACTGGGCTAGTTTGAGTGGCTTTAGGTGTCGTTTTCTTTGTTGCGACTTTATCCTTCGTGTGTTAACTGGGAATACTTCTTGATCTTCCTCTTGTGGGAGGATGAAATCCCACATTCCTTGTAATTCTACAACTTCTTCATCATCGGTTTGCCCTTTAGTGACAATTTCCTCTTCCTCTTCCTCGGATTCAGCACTTGTTATAGCATTGGGTGGCCTTGAATCCATTGACGGGCCTCTTTTAAAAGCTCTGTAGGGCATTTTTGAAGAAGTTTCTGCTACTTGCTTTCTTATGTCAACCATTTCATTAGACATGGTCTTAAGAACTTTTTGCAATCCCTCCAAATCGAATGGATCTTTTGCTTGTTTCTTCTTGGACTCTTCTTTGAAGGTGACCTTCTTAGACTCTTGTTCTTCTATCGCAGATTTCTTCTCTAAGGCGATTATACGTTTCTCTACTACTATGGCTTCTTTCATGTTTTTGGCAAGGGTTGTTTTATTAGCTTTGTCCATGAAGATTGCTATGTTCGATGGTAATGCAGTGATATACCATTCACATCGCACTTCCTCGTTGTGCTGGGAAGCAGTAGGAATTTTGTTTAGAATTTTATTGAAACGTAGATTAAAATCCTTGATCAGTTCTCTAGATTCTTCCCTAAGGTTGGATAGGTCGTTGATTAACATTGCCGTAGACCTGTCATCACCAAACTTGGTTAGAAATTGGTCTTGGAAGATGTCCCAACTGGTAATAGATCCAGAGGGTAATGAGAAATACCACGATCCGACTGTTCCTTGTAGGGTATAAGGAAACAATCGAACAATAGCATATTCATTAGTAACCCCATTGAGGTTGATGGATATCATAAAGTTGTTTATGTGCTCTTCTGCTAGCATGCCTGCCTCGGGATTGAACTTGGGCAGCCATTTCTCAAGATGGGTTGGTATTTGACTCAAAGGTGCAGGCATTAAGACTACCCCAAGATTGTTCCATGGAGACTGGGCCATTGCTGAACTACTAATAGGGGGATTTGCAGAAAATGATCCCTGTGGTTGAGAAGATGAGGTGATTATGATTGCAGATGAGTGAGAAGGAGTTGTAGGAATTCCACTAGGTGGATTGATAATGGTCTGAGGTGGTGGAGTAGATGGTTGTCTTCGCGGTGGAGAAGTTGAGATGGATGATGTTGATGAAAGAGTCTCGCTGTCGGACCCTTTAGGTGACTTCCTTGCTCTTTTCCTTTTGGGAAGAGGTAGTTCAGTTGGCCGAACATTGAACTTTTCACTCTTAAGTCTGGTCAGGGGATGATTAGGGTTATACTGCGAAGTCACGTTGCCCTGAGATTTATCAGATCTTTGAGGGGAAATGGAAAATCGCTGAAGTTTATGAATTAGAGATTCGACTTCAAGAGGTTCAATAACAGATTGTTCTGAAATGTCAGGATTTGTAGCAGCGGATGATGCTCTAGCGACTTCTAACTCTGGATTTAAGTGTAATGGAGAAGTCGGAGGAGATGGTGAGGGCGATTTACTCTCAGAATGGTATTTTGATTTGGATTTACTTGCCATTCATAGTTCAATCCCTCCTTCTAGAACCAAATATGTTGAAGGCCCTGAAAATCGGGTCGACAACAAGGGAGATACCCGCCTAGTCCGGACCTTGGTTGACAGCTCCTTATCCATTTGGTATAGCGGGTCCGACTGGGGATATGGGACTAGTTTCCCAATTTAGTGTGTGTGTGTGAGAAAGATGGGTGTTTCTGTTCTAAATGGAATACTTATATCTAATCTAATGCTATGCTATTGTATTCTAATAAACAAAAAAACATTGAAATTTATGCTAACCTGGGGTGTGATCTTTCTTCTATGCGATCTAAAAAGATTTCAAACAATAACTGGTAATAAAGATCATTCATCTATCATAAGAAAAGAATTAGATAAAGATGAACTACTTCATATAAGAAGTTAGACGAAACAATGGTTAAAACTTATCGCATAAATGAGCTATTCATACACGAAACATAAACAAATAGTTATCATTGTACAAAAGTGCCAAATGATAACTCAGACATCCATGCTGTAATATATAAACAACTGAAAACTGAATATCACTTTAACGCATAAGCAGAAATGGTTAAGAGATAAAAGTACCATTTATAACTAGTCCTACTCATGAACTTCAAGTGACAATTGATTTATCTCTCCTTGATTTAACATCCACTAAGAGTACAGAAGTGTAACATCAATAGTAGATATCAAATAAACCCTATTCCATTCATTCACCAAAACCTCCTCTGAGGGTGCAAAAGTGCATGTTCTGAGGACAAGTTTTTGATAAATTTATGGACCCTTCTCTAAATGCATGAGAAGGGTTTAAGTACTACTAACTAAATAAATTATTTACATAAATTGAGGATTCGGTTTAAATGACCTTCCTCTTTCTAAGCAAAACTATTCTAAAATTAAATCTACTATCTAACTATTTCTAAATCTACTCCTTAATGTCACAAGCATTCAGTATTTTCCTGAGTAGAGTTGGCTGGCTGTCTTCCGCCTTTTGTTGAGTTAAGCAAATAGAATCAGCAAGAGCTGGCATTATCTTTTCAGTAAAATTGATGATGTATTTGAGAATCATCCAATGAATATGTATCATTACCATGTATTCCTGGTAAAAATCCCACTTCAACTTGGTTAACTCTTGGACTACTTCTACTTTAACTTCAGCCTTCTATTTCCAGTTTGCTTCTATCACTGATTTCTTGCAATTTTCAGGGCTCGCAGGTGATTCAGTAACTAGGGACCTTCCTTTTCGAACATTTTTTCTTAGCGCATAGGAAACTGCCTCTGTTTCTTGATCCGGGCTTCCCTGATGCGGTTTTTTGCCTCTTGCGCCTTTTTCTCTCATTCGGTATAAAGCTCAAAATTTGTAAAAATAGTGATTCCGTGAGCTCTTGACTCTGAGAATTAAACTGTCTCTTTCTGGTATCAGCATCATTTAGTATCCATTCAACCATGGATGTATATGAGAAATCCGTGATAGATGCCTCATAAGAGTTCTGCGGCTCTTTTTCTTCCTTGAGCGGATTAAGTGTGCCTTCCGAAATTTACATTGGAGCGCTGCTTTCCCTCCTCGTAGTTTTCTGCATAGTACCCTGTATAACACTTCGTCCTTCTTTCCTGCAGTTTACATTTAGGTGGAAGTAATGATAAAAGACTAATGACAGGAAAACTTTTAAATGCCGAAGATATGCAAAACATGTCACCTTACGTGAGCTACTTCTTCAAAAAACACAACATCCTACTTCATTAACAACTGGCAATAACTCATTAATTCGCATTAAAATACATGACCAACTCTTGGCTAAAACGTTTTCTCGAATAATGAGCCAGAACTAACTGCGATGGAGGGGTTCCGCGATTTTTCTTTACGATGTCACAGATCGTAGTATCGCAATATCGCAATGTCATCGTGCTTTTTTTTATTGCAAGATCGCAGCATCGCAATTTTGCAGTATCGCAGTATCGCGGTATTGCAATATTGCAATATCGCAATATTGCAGATCTTTATAATCCTTGTGTAATTCATGTGATTTTTGTGATGTGCGATATGCGATATCGCATATCGGCGATTTTTTGAGGTTTTTCAATTGAGTGTTTCTTCAGTGTATGCGATGCAATGAGGTTTCGTGTCGCAATCTTGCCTTTTGTCATTTTAACTCATTTAGAAGGTGTATCCTATCAATATTTGCGCGATGCGATATCCTTTAAGGAGTGAATTTAATTTTCTTCATTATGAAACTTAGGTTTTTTTAGATTTTTCAAGGTATTTTCCTAAGTCCATGATGTTGTAAGTTTCATCTAAAAAAAATGTAACACTAACTGATTTAATGAGGGTCCCCACTTATCTAGTATTAGCAATAATACTTCATAAGGAGGGGGGTTGTTGGTGGCCACAACATGGTCTTGGGATAAAACTCCAATATAGCAGGTGGAGGGCAAGGTAGTGGAGGAAGTGGAGGTGGAGACGAACTAATAGACTCAGATCTAGAACCATCAGACCCCGAAGGAGAGGAAGAAGACAAATATGAAAAAGAGGACGAAGAGATGGCAGACCCAAATCTTGAATGGATGACTCAGGGACCATTGGCTCTCCTGGATATTTTGCACAAGGTGTCGAAGCAAACGGAGAGAATGAACATCAAGTTTAACCCTGACAACACGGTGAAATAGAAGACCACTTAGACAACTTCTACCTACAGCTGCAAACCCTTGAGGTACATTATGACGATGTAGCATGTAGATTGTTTCCAGATACCTTGGACAGTCGAGTAGCTGCTTGGTATCATAGCCTTCCACCCAACTCTATACAAAACTGGGGTTTTTTCAAACGTATGTTCCTTGAAAAGTTTGTTGATGAAAAGACTTTAGCCATGATACTCAAATAATTGGGAAGCCCTAAGATGGAGGGAAAAGAGAAAGTAAAAGATTTCAATCAAAGGTTCATGCATATCTTGAATAGGTTTGCAGCAGATACCAAACCTCATGACTCCATCTCTGTCGACTATTACACATTTGCACTGAATGACCATTGCATAGTTCGTGAACTGAGCTACGAAGCCAACATTGTTAGAAAGCCGCGAAAAGGCTATTGTTGTTGAGAAAGACTTGCGTGCCATTGGAATCATCAAGGATGACGAATCAACAAAAGACTTCAAGCATGTGAGAAGAAAGCCCCATGAAACATTGAGAAGAGACAAACACAAGGAAGCAACACACATTGAGACCCTTACTCGCCTTTTCAAGAACCTGAGCACCAAAATGTCAAAACTCAAGCAACGGAAGACGAAAGCATTCGGGAACAGTCATCTGCCCAGATAGAGACAGGCAAGTAGTTCATCAACCAGCTCATCAAGCAATAGCTAGTTCGGTTACAAATCTGAACAGAAGCCTATGGTCCAACTCGATCAATGCATTGATCCTAAGTATTGTTCCTTCCATGAATAATTTCATCCTGAGAACTCTTGTTCAGATTGGAACCGAGTTGTTACCTCTGCTTGTACTCATAAAATCGATGTGGATGGCGACATACAGTAGAAACCAGAAGACATTGATGATAACGAAAAGGTTGCACCTGATGAAGCACCAAGTTCTAGGCATGTGGTGAATGCATATCAGTGCTTGCAAGTATTATCGAAGACGAACACAAAAAATCAGCCCCAAAAGAAAAATGATCGCTACAATCTTAGGAGCAAATGGGCTCCCCCGACACTTGAGGAGATGCAAGAGAAAGTGAGATGGATGATAAAGAAGGTCGATCCACCAGCTACCTCAAAGAAATAAACAAAAAGCAAGTCCATGAAGACAACGACGGATAAGAACAAATCCATGAGCATCAAGTTGCAGAACAATCCGCCAGACAGCACACACATAATTTTTCATGTGCTGATGAATAAAGTTTTCACAATGATTCCAGAATGTGTTGGGTATGATAAGTCTTTCCTGTTTCATCTTGTGTTAATTTTATTCTTAGAAAAGAGTAGTGAAGTTGTTGGGCTTTGATTTAACTATGTTGTGAGTTTGAGTTTCTATGAATTAACGTTAAAAACGCTTAATGATGCTCTCCTATTTCTAAATTTCATTACACGCTTGTCATATTTTTTCCAAAGTTGAAGATAAAAAATTATGTGCAAGTAAACTTGTTATCTAAAACTTTCCACCATCACTTCTTTCTTCTCTTTCTTCAGTTGTATTCAACATCAGAAGGCCACTTTGGAAACATTGTTCACATATGGAAATTTAATTGGTTTTAATCAAACTTCTGGTGTTTTATGAAATGATGGAACAATCAATTAATTCTTTTACAATTCTAAAAAATGTCTTGGGCACTAATATCTTCTCAACCATAGATTGTCTCCCAAGGTAAAACAGACAAGACGAGGAGTATTTACAAGCTAAGAATTAGTGATAAATGAAGATCCTATAACGGTAGTTGTATGGTGTGTTTTGTGCCTAAACGATGAGAGACTTAGCACTCCTCCTAGTAATGGAGGGAGATTCAAAAAATTTATAGATTGACGTGAAGGCATGGGGTCCCCTATGGTGTTGAGTAGAGTGTGTGATACTTTGTGTGATTGAGGGAAGGAGATGATTCTCAAAATAAATATATCACATACATAAAACAAAGTGAAATTAAAATGATTACTTTCCCTTTAACTTTAGACTATGTGGCCAATCAAACAAAAAAATGGTTTTCATTTGTTTTTATGTATGAATAAAGAACCTATGAAGACCTATTCGTCCTTGCCACTCTCAAAGTAACTGGGCCTTTCGAAGATATCTTCTGATGGGTACTAGGTCAACGTTTCGAAAGAACTGGTGGTGCATTCCAACAGCTGAAGAATCGAGCAAGGTAACAGCTGAAGCTTTGGTGTTGCCCACACATCCACGTATAGGGATGGAAGCCCTATATTTTTTCCACTAAAGTACCTTCATCCCAGGTGAGAATTCGAGTCTTTAGCTTCTTGGCAGTCAGTGACCAGTATCGAGCACTAGACAGTCAGGTAGGCCCAAATAGTATTGCACACACTGGACCTAAGCCGAACCACCCTTGAATTGGGTCTCTGCCATGCTTGGGTATTCTTTTTCGTGGGATGATATGAAGGATTTTAAGCTCCCTAAAAATTCAACTGCCATGTTTCAAATATGTAACATGAAAATGACGGCTTACGGAATACCTACCCTTGATGGTCCTAACCTGAACTACAAATTCTTAGTGGCCCTTGTGGGGAATTTAGTTGGTTAAAGCTATGGTAGTTTTTAAGGTCTTACTTTTCTTTAGGGTGTGAGATGTAGGCTAAAATAAACAAAGTATCAAAAGCTCCAGAAACTAGATTCCTTCTAATACAAAGGTTATAGAAGTTTAGTGTGTGATATGTAACTGTGTGAAAGTGATCAAGTGAGCAAGAAAAGTGTGATAAGATGTGGATATTCAGTGATTCATTACAATATTTCCTACTTACACTATATTTCAGTTGTTCCTTGCATGAAAAAGAAATGATGTTCGAATAATGGGTAGCTTAGTCTTTCTCTTACTACACTATGTGTGACTAAAGGGAGGTGGAAAAGACAAGTGTGCTAAGAAGACTTTCATATGCTAGCCCAGGTTTGCCTACAAGACACAAGAGAAGCAGAGATTACTTTCTCTCTGTAGTGACACTTGGCCCTAGTCCCAAAACTGATGAAATGAATAGATTCTTTGGTTAGTAACAAGATTTGTGGATGATATGCCACTTGCTCTTTTATTAATTAAGCTCTGTGATTTGTAAAAACTAGCAAAATAGATTGAAAAATATGTGTTGAATTTGGTCACTTACTTTTCCCCTAATTAAGATATGTGAGAATTTGCAAATAAAAATAAAAATAAAGATAATCTAATTTCTAATACAAAACTTATAAAATCTTAGTGTGTGATGTGTAACTATATGGAAGTCATCAAGTGAGTAGGCAAAGTGTGATAAGATGTGGATATTCGATGATCTGTTACAATAAATTCCTAATTACACTATATTTCAATTGTTCCTTGCATGAAAAATAAATGATGTGCGGATAATAGGTTGCTTAATCTTTCTCCTACTACATTATATGTGACTAAAGGGAGGTGGAAAACACAAGTGTGCTAAGAATACTTTCATATGTTAGCCAGGTTCCCCTACAAGATGCAAGGAAAGCAGAGATTACTTGCTTTCTATAGTGACACTTGGCCCTAGTCCTAAATCTAATGAAATGAACAAATGTTTTGGTTAGTAACAAGATTTTTTGATGATAGGCCACTTATTCTTTTACTAATTAAGCTATGTTATTTGTAAAAACTAGCAAAATATGTTGAAAAATATGTGTTGAAGTTGGCCACTTA
>APFE030257455.1:0-30686 GCA_000404065.3 Pinus taeda
AGAAGCAGTCATAGAAACAAGAACTCGACAGCTACGAAATTGATCAATTTCAGAGTATCTTATCAAGTGGAAGAACTTATCCGCTGAAGATTCCACATGGGAGGATGAGAACTTTATGCAGAAGTATCCAAAACTACTCAAGCGTTGAGGCCAACACTTTTTTGAAGGAGAGGGGCATGTTGGGTCCCTATAATACTAGTGATTACCCCATTACTATTGTAGTTATACCCCTTATTTATATTGTTGTGCCCCTATTACACCAATATTGTTATTTTTGTGCCCCATACAATCCCTCTATTGTTATTTTTGTGGCTTTATATTATTATTGTTAGGTCGGCTGGATTATATTGTGACTCCTTAGACTCCTATATATAGAAAGGAGGTTTTTTCATTAGTATCATCCAAGAATTGTTCATTTATGTAATGTAAAGGAGGTTGCCCCCTCGAAGAGGCTGAATTCTAAGGCGTTGATCTATCTTTTCTATCTTTTCTTGAGCTGGTTTCATAACATATTATATAATATTCCATGGAGATTAAATCCCTTCCATCCACCTAATAATGTAGGAATCTACAGGGTAAGTCCCTTAGTAGAACACCAAGGGACACTGCTCACAAATAGATCACAAATCAGTACACTAGTATTCTTGACGTGGTTAAAACTCTCAAAGAGGGAAACAATCCACGACCTAAGCCAACACGGCCACTTCAGGCAATTTATTAATGTAAAAGAAAGAAAATTTACATAAGCTTCTCTAATGAACGGTCACCTTACAAATGACTCGCCATGCTCTTTAAGTAGAGATCATGGACCAATCGGGTGTTAAGCCACAGATCAAGTGTAGGTAATACCAAGGAGAGAATGAACCGTCAAATCACTTCATGTCTAGAACATTTCATGACCGTTGAATTGTAAGTTACAAAAGTACAAAGTAAAGAAACACACGTTACCTAACTCTACACTAAACAAAGTTATACTTAACTATTTCCTATGTGTCGGAGTATCCTAAAATCCCCCCTTAAGAACAACTTGGGATAGGATTGAAGGATGTACAAATATGACACAATAGGAGAAGGAAGGAGGCATTAGAGCCTATCCCCCCTTAGTGACAACTTCTTGAACTCCAAACATAAATCTAATTTTAGTAAACTTCGCCTCTATGAGCGTCTTTGGAAAGATGTTTGCAACTTGATCATCAGTTGAACAGTATTGCACTTCAAGAACATGGTCATGAATGAGATTTCTAAATTCTGATGAAATTCATGTGTATTTCAATGTGTTTGTTGCGTTGATGTTGGACTAGATCTTTGCATAGTTGAATGGCACTTTTATTATCACACCAAAGTGTATTCGGATACTGTTGTTGAAAGCCAAACTCTGATAGGATCTCACGAAGCCACCGGGCTTCCTTACTAGGATCAACAACGCCATGATACTCTGCTTCTGTTGAAGAAAAAGAAATGGCACTTTGTTTCTTGCAATCCCATGTAATAGGTCCAGAACCAAGAGTGAAGACATAACTTGCAGTAGACTTCCGATCATCAGGGTCACCAACCCAATCAGAATCAGTGAAACCAACCAATAGAGGAGATTACTTAGATAGATGTTTTTATTTTGGAATAGGGCTTCAAGAATTTTAATTTAATTATCAATAATATTTATTAGGTGGATGGTAGATATTTAACCTTCATAGAATATCCTTAATATGATTCACAGGAAATTTGTATACTTTCTCAAACTTCACATTTGTCATCCATCTGTCACTGAACTGTCATTTCTCTGTCCATAGCATCTGTATCATTTGTACCAATCTGCATTAGTTCCAAAACCATCAATGTTGACATCTAAGTACATTTTTATCAAGAAGGTTTCCATCAAGGACAACACATTAGTCATAATTCCAACAAACTCCCCCTTAGACTTGATGGAAACCACTTTGGTGTTTGGTCACCACCTATAAACACCTAAAAACACACCTACAAATACCTATACTTCTCGCCAAACACCTCTCTGCAAACACCAAGATTCTCTCCCCCTTTTACATCAAGGGAAAAGGGTTGAACCGGGATGAATGAAGTAATTTCCCTCTAGTGCTTATTGAGGTCTTATCTGTTGAATATGAATCATGAAATCTACTTACTGATCATCCTCCCCCTGAGCATATGTTGAATCTTATAAAAATATTCAATAGAGTACAAGACTTGTAGGAATCAATACATGACTTATCTTATACCAATGACTCTAGACTCTTATGATTACATCAATCACCCAACATATTGGGTTTACATATTGGACCAAAATTTTATAGCAATGTCCCAACATAATGGGATTACATACATAGCATGACTTGATCCCAATAGCCCATACATGACTAAATTTTACAATGGTTTACTACATGGGTATTTTCATGACCTTTACATCAAGATACATATATGACACCGATAACCAAAACCAGGGGCTTCAATAATGAGGTAGCAAGACCATGATAGTCATCAACAACCACCATACACTAGTATATAGCATTATAAGGGTCCTATATCAATCTTTCACTGCGTCAACTTCTTGAAGTGATATTCGTCAAGTCAAATGGGAATTGATGGAGTATTATCCAATTATAGGGTATATTTCATGGAAATTGTCTCGCAACAATCCCATGAGAATTCATGGTAGTTATATTCCTACTTGTATTAATGTTACGCATCCCAACCTAATCTTCTAGTGTCTTAAGCGCCTTCTCCATAACACATCATCAACCATTAAACATCACTTCCACTATTCTCTTCCCACCTAGTGGTGCATATCCATACCACACTTTTTATCCTCCATCAAACCATTTTATGCACTACTAAGTTTGGAATTTCCCAGTACTAATTAAGTTGCTTTTACACCATCGTGCAGTGTGAAGCTAGTGACTAGATAAAACACACTTTTGAGTATCAATTGGGGTGGTTGTATGGCACGAACAAGGTTGAGTGTACCTAAAATAAGCATAATAAGGGTTTGCCTCAAGTAGAGAGATAGGAATGGAAAGGCTTATTAGAGATAGCTTCAGAGGAATTTCAGAGAGAAGAAAGATCTAGAAATTGTCTAACACTTTTTCTACTATGACGTCTCTCATGTAAAGATCCTACAATATGAGGACTTAATGGAAGATCAATACTACTATTGGCCTAAAGGTCACACTGAGAGATGGGATGAACCAGTGTGAGGTTAATTTTAAAATTTCATAATTTTTCTTAATCACACAACCATATAGAAATGAACCATAAGCATTATATCATTAATTATAACAATGCATCATCATATCAGTAACATAAGAAGCTATCAACAACACAAGAATCCATCACATCACAAATAGACACAATTTTTTAGGTGGAAACACATACATGAGAAAACCAACAATATTCTTCTTCTTTATCTTCAATTAATTTACATTAATTTGCAGGCTCTCACTTGTTGGAGGAAACCACCACCAAAAAGTTCAAGCTGGCACTTGCGGTAGGCTATAGCCTGATTGAGGTACCAACCTAGAAATATGGAAATAACTCCTCATTGTAGGCTACAACCCCTGGGATGAGTGGGATCCAACTTGCTCTAGACTCCAACTTGATTAAGGCTCCAACCTCCTTCATCAACTTCCTTGTGGACCTTTGTTTCATCTCATTTTCAAATTGGATCCATTGTCATTAAATATCACTGAGTTATAAGGGATTTTCAATATGTGGTTCACCATTACAACCCATACAATCTTCTCAACCTGTGAAATTTTCACGATCACTCTCACTACAACCTGCAAACACTGTCACTGCCACAATCATTGTCACTGCAACTGTAACTACCACAATCTACAAACATTATACTGTCATAGAAGTCATATCAACCATTGTTGCTAACTGTCAAACTACTTCCCTTACTTTTATTTATCTAATTCATTAATCTAGTCATGTAAACCATTTCTTAGATCTTATTTTCATCATACATCCAAGAAAACTACAACATGCCCATAGACCCTCCAAACACACACAAGAGATTTTAGTCATAAAATAAGATTTAAAAGAGCATCATACCCCTCTATTTACATCCATCTTTGAACCTTGATCACATAACTTCTTCCGAAATCAAATTTGGATGAATATTGTACCTAGAAATCCAAAATAACCATATAAAAACTTTATATTGACTTTATTGTTTCACATGAAGTCCTTTTCCAAGCACTTTTCCACAATCCATGGATTCTAGCACTAGCCACCAAAAATTGTAAATTATGTGACAAAATGGGAATATATATATATATATATATATCTTGTTCACTGTTGAGGGTCAAACTCATGACCACCTATACATTGTGTGCATGACTTGCAATCTTCTCTCCTTGGTGTGACTTGCAATATTGTGCGACACAAATTGATTTTTTTAGTAATATCACTTCATCAAACATTGCACATCAATATATCGTGGCAAGTCAATCCTTCGTGGCTCAATTGTATTTGTGCTCATCACAACAGAGTCTATGGAATCTACCTTGGCTTGTCTACTCGGACACGAGAACAATATATGTGACATGGGGTAGGGCCACCGTGGCCTTGGCTTGTCTCTCTCTCTCATATTATAATATCTTATATATTATATATATATAATAATATATATAATATTATATGTAAATATCATATATATATATAATAATATTATTAATTATTATAATATATATATATATAATATAAATAAATATATATATATAATACATATACATATACATATACATATACATATACAAGACTAGTGGTAGGACCCTCATGGCCTCCTTACTAAGATCCCACCTTCGTTAGAACAAAACAATGGTAGGGTTGTCGTGGCTTGACTATCATTGCTTGAACAAACCTACACAAATTAACCTAGTCTCCATTGAAAGGGAATGGACTAGTGTGACTCCGCATGAAAAAAATGAGGTTAAGTGATAACCCACACATACAAACTCTAATTGGAACTATAACTAGAACAAACAAACTATAAACTTCTTTGTGCTCCTTCGCGAGTCTTGTTTCTTGATATTTTTTTGTTATTATGTTCGGTTGCATGGAAATAAATAAAGATCCATATGTGTGTGTGTGTGTGTTGTAACTAGACCTGGAGATGGTTGAGATGACTAGGAGCTCCACTAAATTAGGCAAATTACTTGGAGTTAATGAACCATGTGACCTTGCGAATGTTCCATATGACCAATCCTTTGAGCTAATATTTTTTATTTTGATTTGGCCCTGAAATAACCATATGATCACCCCATTTGACCTAGGGGTCAATGGTCCTTTGCACGATGATGTCATAGTGCCATGTGGTTTCCTAAGAGGGTACCATGTGTCACCTTTATTTAAACTTTCTATCAATCCAAATGTGTTAAATCACCTTGCCATGTGGCAGCCCCTACTGGCATCACATTAGCCTATTCATGTCCACTTACTTATGTGTCATGCTAACTATGCTAATGAGCTATATCTCAATCGCCAATAGTTCCACATCATTATCCAACAAAACTTTGCCACATGTCTCTATCTCATTCATCCAATAAGGAGGTTTAAACATCATGCAACTTCATCTTCATCTGATTATTGACCTATTGGAGGTATTGTTTATCAACCTGAAACATGCATGCCATTTAATGATGTTAAATGGTGTGCATCCTTGCACACCTGAGGTTGTCGATCTACTTTGTCAATGGTGTATTTTCTCAAAACTTGCACACTGGTTAGCATAATAAAGATTATGGGTCCCTTCCCTATAGTCTTGAATCATCAATTGATATTGAATCTTCAAACATCCTTAACTTCTTATCCAACATCGCTTTTCTTAGCAGGATGTATTGTTGAAAAGGTATCAACACATTATGCACAACCATGCTATTTGTAGGATATCTTGAGCATCATAAATTCATCAAAAACTCAAATAGCCTCAAGTATATTTATCTTCATGTGGTAAGACCACGTGAAATATTTGGCTATCATATTACTTCATAAAGAGTCATGTTACTTCTTTGGTCATCAAAGATGGTATTTCTGTTATTGTCTCATACATCCCATTTGACATCAATGACATTTTGTTGTCATCAATGATAACACTATGTGCAACATCTGCTTTGACTCATACTTTTCCTACATGTGATACTTCTTGTGATATATAGTGTTTAATATCTACAACCTGTAAGAGATTTATAATGAATCTTTATAATAATGTTTGCATCTTTATTTAAGACATCCCTCTGGCTCTATCAAATGAGTTCACAACCTAAAGGTTTTTCAATTCCTATAAAATTTAATTATGCATAGACAACCATCATTTATAAATCAACAGTCACCCTTTTCCTTTTATTCTTAAGCAAAAGAAAGAAGTAATGATTATGCATGTTCAAATTCATAAGTAACCATCACGTAAGATTATCATCAAATAACATTCATTTGATTCACAAAATATCATAGCATAAATTAGGATAAAAAATACTTAAAAATACTACCATGAGAAAAATTACTATGTAGTCATAGAAGACTCTGCTATCATGAAAAAATATTTGCTATGCAGAAATAGAAGAGAGTTCTCTAGTAAAACCCTAGAAATGCATAACATGTTTGTAGAAATTAATACAAGATTATATTTAGGATTGACTTGTGCAAGTTATTGGGGGTTTCGTTACCATATTACATATGTTCATGTTATTGTTTTTGCAATTACAAATTTAAAAAGAGATTATTTGCAATAGAGGAAAACTTTGCCTTGTCATTTGGAAGGTTTGAACTATACTAAGGGACCACATTAAAATACATGCTAAAGTTTCAACTCTAATTATTTTTATAAGTTGAAATATGAAAGTATATATATGATAAATGTACCTATGCCATTTAAATCAAAATTAAAGAATAGGATTTTCTTTCATGCACCGATATTTGAGATTTCATGTAAATTTGAAGGTAAAACTATCTTAGAGTAAAATGCACACCGTAGTCTCAATTTTGACCCAAATTGAGTGGTTCAAATTTCATAAGGTGTAATTTATAATTTTAAAAGGTGTAATTTGTAATTTTAAACCAGTATATAACCTTATATTGGCATTTCTAGATAAAAAAAATTATATAATGTGCATAAAGGCTAAAAATTGCCTTGAAAAACCAAAGGGCGCACCAGACTACACTACAATGCACATACAAGGTCTCACAACTCATTATATTTAAGTGTTTCATATTGTAAATGTTTTTTTAAGCCATTTTACATAATCCTATGTATTTAATTTTTTATTTGCAGCCATAAAAGACTATATTGTGCAAAAATAGGCAAGAGATATATAGTATAGCCCTAGAAATGTATAACTTGTTGGTAAATGTAAACCAAGGTTGTATTATACTATAGATTTTAGTTTTGAAAGTTGATAGGGATGTGGTTTATCATATTATAGCTATTCACAATATTAACTTTGCAATTTCAAGTTTAAAATCGGTCTTTAATGAAAAAGAGATAAGGTTTGCCTTGTAATTTAGAAGGTCAAAACTATACTAAGAGACCAAATTAAAATGCATGCCCCAACTTCCTTGTAACTACAATAATTATTATTTTTTTATAAGTTGTAAAATGGATTTAGATACATATTACAGTTACCCATGTAATTTAAAGTGTAATTGAAGAACATGAGAGGTTTCCTTTATGTACCTAGATTTGTGATTTCATGTAAATTTGAAGGCAAAATTGCTTTAAGTAAAATGCATGCCTTACTCTCAATTTTGACCCAGATTGAGTGGTTTGACTTTCATAAGGTGTAATTTTTCTTTTTACATGTTTATATAACCTTGTATTATCATTTTCAAATAAAAACATTCTTGTTGTGCATAAATAATAATATCAAGGATTGTAACTTGAATTTGAAAAAAAGTGTCAATAGTGATTGCATGCATGTGCCAATTAAGTGTAGTGTGGGTGTTTGGGAGGAACATTGATATGCTCCCCACCTGAGTTTAATTCTCCGATAAAAAATAACACAACACATTATACAACACATGTAACAACAGTTTTCAACACTTAAAACACTTACCTTAGTTGTTACAACTCTACCCTATACTACCAAAACTCAACAAATTAGTTCACACAAAAGCTCTTTTTATTTTTTAACTCACACCCACACACCAAGACCAATTATTATATCCTTCTTCCAATAGAGACATGTTGATCTTCCTCTTCCACCCTCAATGTATCTTGAGATACCTTGAATTACATACCTACCCTGACCATCCTTACCTTATATCTCCCACCTTTTCCCTTACACCCCTCTTCCCCTAGTTCCCTTACTAGCTACAACAACAAAATATATATCCTCTCTACTAGCTGATATATTGTACTACTCTCTTGTCCCATCTATTAGACTTCACTAACACTAGCACCAAGTCACTACCTTCTCACAGAAAATAGCTACTCCAACTTTGGTTTCTTCTCAAAGATAGGTTTTTTCTCTGTACAAGTTATCTCTTCCATGCATTCATCACTTTTTATATCTATATAGTAGCACAAAAATTCATTATGCATCAGCAACACCATCACATCACTGCACTCTTTTTCTACCCCGATATTTTCTCTTTACATTACCCAACACACTCATGTGGCTTTTATAAAACTCATGCTACATTGTAGTTTGACTATTATAGTCACCTACGATAACCTATTGTCTAGTAGTAAGGAATTTGTTAGCCACTTCCACTCTATTATCCCTATGAAACCACCACTATATTTTTTTCAACAGAGATTGGTAGGTATCGAAAATCACCATTTTGATAGCATCGATGACATTATTGCACCACTAAGTGTGTTCCCCAATGTAAAGCATGTTTTTCTTGTTATGCTTTGCTACACTATAACTATGACAACACTTTCTCACTACCAACTTATAGTGAATGTTCCTCTTCTTGTCTATATCCAGAATAATGATAAACAATTCTTGACCTATATTGACTCTTGTTACTTGTTTTCTCATATAAGGTTGTAGATGATTTACCATATAATCACTACAAAAATGGATGAGGTGTTGGGGGTTTCCTATTATTTGGAATCATGGAAAAAGCCCAATAACTAAAGGGTGCATAATATATATTTAGTGGAAGTGTTTGGACACATACCATTTTAGTGTATCTATGTAGCATCACCCACAATGAAGCTTGATGCCTATTGTAGGTTATTATTTTGAAAAATTTAATGATCATCTTATCACAATTGTTTCCTTTTAAGTCTACTTTCTACAATATAAACACTTTAACTCATAGAATCATGTAAACAATATTCAATCAGTTCCAAAAATCGTTATTGCACAGCCCAAATCACTTCAAGCCACTGTTATTTTTATACTCAATACAATTCCATTCACACAAATTTTTCTCTCTACAAAAAGTTCTTCATATACATGCCTAGAGTTTAGATATGAACCTTATTCTACATTTCTCACTATCATACATCATTAAAATGCCTTCTTTCCTAAGCATGTTTTATGTTATATATTGATGGATACTTTGACTTTTTATTTTTTCTTCTCTTAGCATCGCTTTCAAGCTTTTTAACACCTTCCTTACACTTCCATTTGATACCATGTTTGTGCATTTCTTATAAGGCGCCATCTACATGAGAAACAAAAATTTAGAGAAAATACAAGTTGATGTAGTTGATTTGAAAAAAAAAATATGCAGTAATAAAAACCTTAGGAAATGAGATTAGATTTTAAAAAATTTCTCACTTTATTCATGTAGTGGAAGGCCTTTCTTATAAATTTACAATAGATCCACATTCTAACTACCAATTGTAACACCCTCCTCCCACATCTACCCAAGCAACCAGACAGTCGGGGTAAATATGTTATGAGAGGCCACTATGATATGATTCAACCTCCTAAGTTACATTAAGGAAGTGGAACCGGCAAAAACACATCATATAGACATTCAACATCAGCATTAGGACCCTCAGGAATGAACCGAACCTTTCTACCAACCTGCCCCTGGGTCCCACTGAAATTTTGGACCTCTTGATGCCCTGTACACTCCCATGCTATAGGCTTGTCATCATCGAGGAGGCTCTAGAAGCTCTCATGACAAGGAATTCCAGTGTCTAGGGACTATTTTGCTCAGTGTTGTGCCAACGTCCCCAGGATTTGAGCCACCTTTTTAGGCCCAGAGCCCAGGTCACTTCCCAGAATAGAATGTCACCTTCAAAACAGTAAGATAACAAGGAAATGACAATACAAATGCAATTACTTGAATAAGACCTTGACTGGACCCCTACTAGCCATGACATGAATTTCGTCAAACATATCATGAATATGTAATCTACAGGTGTAAATAACAGATCTAAACATAGGGGTCTCATACTTATCGAAGATTCGCTATGAGGCATTGTTTCCTTATCATTTTAGCTGCAGTTTCATCCATTAGGCCATAGATACATTGTTCATTCATATACAAGTAAAAACATGATGGGAGACATACATAGCCACTGTCATAATACATATATAACCAGCATAATAACAACATAAATACCAAGGAAGCAATACCAATATAATCCATATATAAACCAATATAATATCATGAGATAACAAGGAGGAATAACCTAATATTAATGATGCAAAAGCCAATCCGGTATGGGACTACCATGTTCCACCCGACCGTAGAATGACTGAGCCAAATCTATCTTCATCCATTCACCCTAGTGTCATATTCTAAGCATGAATGTGGGATCTCATAAAATACATCAAACCAAAACCATCCATGGAGAGGCCAAAAACCTCAACCCATCAAACAATGGTTCCACCTCACGATCGGATATCAAAAAACCATCATCTGATTGGTCCCTACCCAAGCCTTCTAGGTCTCTAGAGTGTTTTTTCCAACCAAGGCTTCCAATACTAGTAATTCAACCCACGGTTGTTGTCAGACTCTAGAATGTTTGTCCAACCAAGGCTTCAGGACTAGTAACTCAACCCACAACTATTGTCGGACTCCAAAGAATTTGTCCAACAAAGGCTCTAGGACTAGTAACTCAACCCACCAAGGGTTTCAGAGTGTTTGTACAACCAAGACTCTAGGACTAATAACTCAACACAAGTTGTTATAGGGATTCTAAAGCATTTGTAGAACCAAGACTTTAGGACCAATAACTCACCCAAGCCATTGCAGGGCTTCCAGAGAGTTTGTCTAACCAAGGCTCCAGGAACTAATAACACAACCCAAGCTAAAGGAAACATGAGAACCAACCAGAAACACAAAGGAATGAACCCACAACACCATGGCTATCTGGGAAATGGCAAGGCTAGACAAATCCACTGTCAATCTAGGAAAATTTCCTTACCAATGAAAAATCATAACCAAGAAACCACATGCATGTGCCATGCATGTCGAAACTAGTGAGGAAGACATACATGCAACTCAGTACCTACAAGAAAAACTTGTTGTAGTTGTTGAACCTGATGTCCTCTTGCGCTTTCCTGCTCTTCATTTTCCTCCTTGCACCAAAACTCCAAGAGTGCTCCAAGAAGACTCTAAGTTTCCAAGAGTATGAGAGAGAGAGAGAGCTCCAAAACTGAACTGACCAAGCCTACCCACCGATCCTTAGAAGCCTTTTTATCAAAGAGGCCTCTATTTTCTTCATTTTCCATTATTTTCCTTCATTTTCCTCCTCACATGCAACATGTGACCTTTTACCTCCCTTTTCTCCTAATTTCCATTATTTTCATAAATAAATTCCAAATAATGCATCTTTTCCTTTCCAAAGCCTTTCCCCTTTCCTTCACCAATATCCTTAGCCATAATAAACTGAATGAACACCCATTAGGATGTTTTTCCCACCATTCAGCTTGGAATACGTGTCCCATCAATCGTGGTCTTATATTGTTTTCATGGATTTTTAACCAGGGTTGTTACAGAACCCTACCCCTTGGGGAAACACCATCCTTGGTACCCAATGACACCTATAACCAATAACACTGTTGAAAACAAAACATACTACCCATGGAGCTTTATAACACAAATCGTTGCATTATTTACAATGACCATATGTTGAAACATGGCAAACATATTATTTACTGGAGCTTTATAACACAACTCATTATGATATTTACAATCCATATATACTTATACACATTTGCTTCAACCAGAAAATAATCATATTGCCTACGGAGAATTATAAATCCATCTCAATACAATATTTATAATTATACACACATATACACATTTAATCAATTAACAAATAAAAGGATACGATGCCTACATCCACAACAAGGGAATCCTTAGGATCACACCTCCACCCTCAAAGTAATACCAAGATTTGCCTCCTTCCTAGGAAGTCTAGAATCCACTGCAAGGTCAAATCTACATCCAATGTCCAACGCTATAATCCTACGCCTCTTGTCCTCTAAGTGAACAATTACTGGCTCATTGTTCCAGGGCACACTCCTAATGCGCATCTGATTCCATCTGGAAATGTTAATGAACAAAAAAAATCCATCCCCGACCTCCCTTTCTCTTCTGCATAGTCCCTCGGGCAATCTGGCCACCCCCTTCCATGTAGTGACACACCTTCCAAGTTCTTTTGTCACCCTCATCTCGAATAATCCATCCCTTGGCAAGGCTTCTTCACATCAGAAGATACAAAAATCAAGGCATATTTGTTGGGTGTGGAGCTTGATTATCTTCTGTATTCAAAGGTATTGCGACATTGGACCCCAGTTCGAAATGGGGCGGCAACGCTGCCCGTAAAATATTCGTTGCAGGGGGGGTCCAGGGGGGGGTGGTTGCGACCTTTGGGGAGGCCCCCCTGGCGGGGGGTTTCGGGGGTGCTGCCCCTGAAGCTAAGAATAGATATAAAATTGCCTTGTAAAAGTATAGTAATTTCTAGTCAATCTGGGTCATTCATTAGGCGAAGATCTGACGGTAGAAGTTATGTTTAATTTAGGGTTTTTTTCCCTATAAGGCAACCCCTCACTATATATGAGGGAATTGTATTGCGTCTATGCAGATCTATATTTTGAGTGAGAAAGACAGAGGAGATTGAGAGCGAAGAGGGCGTTACAGCGGATCTGCTGTAGGTTGTATCTCTTCAGTTTGCTGGATAATATAAAAGGAAGGATTGGTTTTTTCTCCATGGATGTAGCCCAAACTAGGTGAACCACGTATATCTGTGTCTCTCTTGTTTTATGCATTTTCCGTGTTTATATTTTTGCAATATTTTATGTGTTCCATTGCTCCGTAATATATAATTTTCTAACAATATCCCTGACTCAAACCATCATACCAATCATAGCATGCTCATGGAAATCAGTGGACACTATTGGGTACCAGTGTCCCACAATGGCCTTGCTACTGAATACTTTATGAACATACTACTACATTTTCCAATTCATTTTGTTTTTGTAAATTCTTGTAGTCAATTTCAACCACCCAACCGGGCATGTTCATGCATTCCTATACCAAGCACAAAATTTTAATTAGATTTAAAATAAATTGAAATAAATTCACATCATACCTCATTGGTAGCTCGTCAATAAGGTACACTTGCAATTATGTTCACTTCCTGACACAATCAGTCAAACTAGCATCTTCAACCAAATCATCATGTATAAACATATCACATCGGGTTAGCTCAAATCACAACCATCATAGATCAAAATCATAAGTCACATGTAACCATCATAAACCAGAATCATAGATCACTTGTAATCATCATAGACCAAAATCATAAATCACAAGCATAATAAGACTGAAATAAAATATTGATACTTATCCTTTAATCAATCCTTAGCTTCCACCTTTTTCCTTATTCTATACGCACACCAAATCGGTTTCCACACCAGACCAACACCCAGTGCTTTCTCCTCAACCATGTGCACATACACATAGTGTGCATCACACATGTACAACCACACACGACATACAACACCATGCAATACATGCATCTACACCTAACATACCACACATACACCTACATCCAATGTACAACACACAAAATGCATGTGCCTACACCCAGTGTACAACATAACACAATACATGTGCCTATGCCTAGTGTACACCACCACACAATAGATTCACTTACACTCGATGTACAACACAATACATATACGTACACAGAGTACAACACAACAATTACACATGTCATGATACCAAGACTACACAATGCGCATACATAGTATCTTATGCCCGCAACACAACATGTGTGACATGTGCACAATACCACATGCACACTAGTACCATAGGTACAACATGTACACAGTACCACCTATACACAACACCACCTGCACGACATGTGCACAACATCACATGTACACAACACCACTTACATAATTTGTACACAACGCCACATGTACACCACACCCCCTGTACAACATGTACACAATACCAGATGTACACAGAACCACATGCACAACATGTACATGAAACCACATGTACACAACACCATATGCACGACATGTACACGGCAACATCTTCACACAACACCATATGTACATAGAATTACATATACAACATGTACATAACACCCTATGTACACAACATTGCATATCCAACATTCACATAGCACCATATGCACACAACACTACATATCCATCATGTGCACAGTACAATATGTACACAACACCACATATCCAACATGTGCATAGCACCATCTATACCCAACATTGCATCTGCAATATTTACATAACACTATATGTACCACCATGTACGTAACATTGCATAAACAACATGCACACACATTATATATACACAACACTGCATGCACACTACATCATAGATGCAACATGTAAAACATATACAACATGTGCACTACGGTAGTACCACACATCCAAAACCACACTGTCTCTAGCAAGAAACCTTGCTTCCAGTGTCCTATCCATGCTTGTCCCAACATGTCCCAGACCACACTGCTTTCATTTCGCTGATGTATCCCTCAGAGTTACATGTCATAACATGAACATATACATAATACAAGAATACAATATCAATTCATATCCACATGATATTGACCTCTTATTTTTCATGACTACTCTTCCCACTTGATTCCCCATAAGACCAGGAACCTCATCATGCCATTCACCAGCATAATAAACCATTCCTCCACAAGAATGATCTTTGAAAACCCTGTTTATAGTGACATAGATACATAGATACATATACATAAACATTAGCATAAAACAATCATGATCCTGTTAGAAAATGACATACATATATACATGTATACATATATAGACATCAACATAATCGTCATCACAACATAGTTACCAGATATCATAAGGTAAAGGTTAAGAGAACTCCCTTTATCCGTGGAACACATGTACAACCTCGAGAACAACAGTTCCCAACATAGTTAAGATATTTAACACCTCAAATATATTTACTTTACCTTTCTTGATTACCTTTCTCATGATTTTCCCTCCATCGTCCATTTACACCAATGGACCTAACCAATCCAACTAGTTGCCATACTCTTGCCTTCAACTGCCCTTATACATGCACAATCTTCATCTGAGTCTTTCATCACATGTTGGATTTCATTCAACTCTCCATGAGCTCCATTAACTTTCCTCTTTCCCAACCAATTCCTAAGACTTAAAACATAAAATGAAAGCACAAGAAACAAACAAGAAGAAGACCATGAAAACCAATGACAACACAACACCGCAAACCAAAATCACAAGACTAAAAACATACACCATGAATACATCCCCATGGTTCCCAATGCTTCCAATGGAAATATCAACCTAAGCCTTCTTCAGAATTTCATGGCAGTCTCTTGCCATGCAATCGCCTACAACATACTACCATAAAAGCATAACTGACATTGCTTAAATAAGCATAACAATCCACGAGTTACCTTATTTTTTTGTGTCAAGCATGTTGCCTTGTAACCAAACACATCCACGTCGTCTCTCAAGGGACACCAATTCCCTTGACATATAATCTAGCTAGAACTATACACCAGCCACTATACATGTTAAATACCTATCCATGAATAAAGCACATATCCACATAATTTCAGACAAAATCAAGGTTAAGAAGACTTCATGTATACAAAGCACTCATTCATTTGGAATTAGGGTTTCCAATCATAGCCAAATGAATTATTTCCCAATTCCTTTCTTTTACCTTTTTACCTTGTTGCAATTGAGTCTTACTACGTATTGTCACATCACCCAATGGATAGTTATATGAAAAAGTTAACTATTACCTTGTCATGCTAATACCAAGCATGTTTCCTGCAAATGTTCACACATGTCGATCACATGTTCCAAGGATCAAGGAAACATATCTACTAATTTGAAATCAACCTTTACCAAGACTAAAAATCATGTCACAATCCATAGTCAACTCATAGTCATTAGACATAATGCTACAATTATCACCTACTTACACTCAAGTACATATCATTTGTCTCAACACATATGTGTTAGTACAATCATCTTAAAATAAGATCATTTGAACACATATTCATATTATGTGATTCATCAAATATCTAGCCAACTTGCAAACATA
Organism: Pinus taeda; assembly: GCA_000404065.3. Taxonomy (NCBI): domain Eukaryota; kingdom Viridiplantae; phylum Streptophyta; class Pinopsida; order Pinales; family Pinaceae; genus Pinus; species Pinus taeda. Next base: position 16,522 of record APFE030257455.1, read on the forward strand.
CCATTTCAATTAATCAACTAGACGTCATAATCAAATAGTCAAGCACCAAATATACGACATAGGAAAACTCATACCTTAATGTATCTCAAGGGAGGCTATCTTGTCTGCACAATCAATCTAGTTAGCACGATATAAATTTACAACACATAAGCTCAAGAACAAATAAGATCATGGTATCCATAACAATAACTAACTAACATGTTCACATCATAAGCTCATAAACAATTTTCATTCATACATAATAATCACATTTGTACAATAAGTCTAGATTAGTATGACATAATATCACATCATATTAACTCATACCTGAATGTGATAACCCTAACCATCTGCATAAGCCAATCCAATTTAGTGTGATACATATAACATCAATATCTTAATGTAATAACCCTAATCATCTAGTTACTAGAATATAACAACAGTAAGTTATATATCATGATCATCAACAACATATAAATTAACCATAAAGCTATCTAACATAAAACAACAATAGAAATGCATATGACCACACGTTACTATCATTCATGATGATCTGACACATGTGTATATGACCACACTAATCAACTAGCATATATCATGTATGTAACCATATCATCAATAGAATGAAAGGAATACACATAACCATAATGCATATAACAAATCTTAACGTACATACATGCATACCCAACATACAAACTTGTATGAAAACATGCACTTGCCTCGAGGTCCAATGCTGCAACTTCACTTTGATGGTCTGCATCTCCTGCTCTATCTCAACCAAGTCATTAGCATCCTAACATACCAATAGCATCATGATGACCTAATTGCATACAATGAACTCATGCACAACAACCTTCACAATGAAATGCATGCATAACAACATATAGACACTGACATGTGTAACAAATGCATATACAACTAACATGCATTCATGACTAACACATCCCAACAACAACATCGTCAACTTCTACATGGCGACCTCACTACAACTATGATCAACACCATGCAAATGCAACACGCACATGGACTACAAGCATAAGGAACAAATATGAAACTGACATGAATACATGACCAACACACAGCCCATCCAATTTGAGCGTTGACCCACACTCTGATACCATTCTGTAACACCCTCCTCCCACATCTATCCAAGCAACTGTCCAGTCAGGGTAAACATGTGACGAGAGGCCACTAGGATATGATTTGATCTCCTAAATTACATTAAGGAAGTGGAACCAGTAAAAACACACCATATAGACATTCAACATCAGCATTAGGACCCTCAAGAACCAACCCAACATTTCTGTTAACCAGCCACTGGGTCCCATTGACATTTTGGAGCACTTGACCCCTAGATGCTCCCATGCTATAGGCCCGCCAAAGTCCAAGAGACTATGGACACTCTCATGACAAGGCATGTTAGTTCCTAGGGACTATTTTTCTCAATGTTGTGCAATCATCCCTAGGATTCGAGCCACTTTTTCAGGCCCAGAGCCTAGGTCATTGCCCAGAATATAATGTCACCTTCAGAATAGTAAGATAACAAGGAAATGACAGTACAAATGCAATTACTTGAATAAGACCTTAAATGGACCCCTATTAGCCATGACAGACACTTCATCAAACATATCACAAATATGTAATCTACAGGTGTAAATAACAGATCTGAGCATAAGGATCTCATACTTATATGAGATTCGCTATGAGGCATTGTTTCCTTATCACTTTAGTTGCATTTTCATCCATTAGGCCATAGATACATTGCTCATTCATATACAAGTAAAAACATGATGGGATTCATACATAGCCATTATCATAATACATATTCATAACCAACATAATAAAAACAGAAATACCAAGCAAACAACAACCATATAATCCACATATAAACCAGTATAATACTCACGAGATAACAAGGAGAAATAACATGATATTAATGATGCAAAATCCAACCCGGTATGGGACTACCACGTTCCACCCGACCGTAGAATGGTTCATCCAAATCTCTCTTCATTCATTCACCCCCATGCCATATTCCAAGCATGAATGTGGGATCTCATAAAACACATCAATCGAAAACCATCCAGGGATTCCAAAGGCCAAACACCTCAACCCATCAAATCGTGATTCCACCTCACAGTTAGACATCACAAAATCATCATCAGATTGGTCTCTACCCAAACCTTCTAGGGCTCTAAAGTGTCTGTTCAAACCAAGGCTTCCAGGACTAGTAACTCAACCCATGGTTGTTACCGAGCTCCAGAGCGTTTTTCCAACCAAGGCTCTACGACTAGCAACTCAACCCACAATTGCTGGTAGGCTCCGGAGCATTTTTCCAACCAAGGCTCCTGAACTAGTAACTCAACCCACCAAGGGCTCTAGAGAATTTGTCCAACCAATTCTCTAAGACTAATAAATCAACCTAAGTTGTTATAGGGCTTCTAGAGAATTTTTTTCAACCAAGGCTCCAAGTCTAATAGCTTAACCCAAGCCATTACAAGGATTCCAAAGCATTTGTCCAACCAAGGCTCCAGGAACTAATAACTCAACCCAAGCTAAAGGAAACATGAGAACCAACCAGAAACATAAAGGAATAAACCCACAACACCATAACTATCTAGGAAATGGCAAGGCTAGACAAATCCATTGTCAATCCAGGCAATCCTCCATACCAATGGCATATCATAACCAAGAAACCACATGCATGTGCCATGCATGTCAAAAATAGTGAGGAAAACATATATGCAATTCAACACCTACAAGCAAAACCCATTGTAGTTTTTGGTCTCGATGTTCTCTTGTGCTTTCCTACTCTTCCTTTGCCTTCTTTCTCCAAAACTCTAAGTGTGCTCCAAAAAGACTCTAAGTGCCCAAGAGTATGAGAGAGAGAGGGAGCTCCAAAACTGAACTGGCCAAGCTTACACTGACCAAGCATGCCCACTGATCTTCAGAAGCATTTTTATCAATGAGGCCTCTATTTTATTCATTTTCCATTATTTTCCTTCATATTCTTCCTCACATACAACTTGTGACCTTTCACCTTCCTTTTCTCCTAATTCCCATTATTTTCATAAATAAATGCAAAATAATGTCTCTTTCCTTTACAAAGCCTTTGTCATTGTCTTTGCCAATTTCCTTTGCCATAATAAACCGAACGAACACCCGCTAGGATGTTTTTCCCACCATTAAGCTTGGAATACATGTCCCATCAACCGTGCTCTTATATTTTTTTACATGGATTTTTAACCAAGGCTCTTACACCAACAACAAAAAATAATATAAAATGCTCACGTCTTGAAATATGGAAAATAGAATGCCTCAAGGTTGCTTCTTTGTCTATTTACCCCTATATTTGTTTTTGTAAAGACTCTTCCATTGATATAAGATTAAAAAATATATTATTAGAGAAACCCTACTTTTTAGGTACATAGTTGTGTTATTTATTGATCTCCTTCCTCAAGCCCGTAGGGTTGCTTACACATGTTATCTCTAGGACCTTTATAAGGACTACTTTTGTCAACATGGTTCAAATCTGTTAGGGTCATTTGACTCATCATAAGGCATCTTCATTGGCATAACTAATATATGTAATATAACTATAAGTAATATACATGTTGCCCTTCAAGGATGATAACTTCATTGTCTTGGCTATGTTAGAATCTTCCTTGAAGTACATTACATATATATTTATAATGCATGTCATGGCAAGTCCTCTCTGGCAAGAATTTGGAGTTGAATGTGCAGGTCATACTAGGATGAGGATCAATATTGGAGAATTGTCACGACTCACCACTTCAACCTAGAGAACTTCATTATCTATGGCTTTGAAGTCTAGGTGAGTTATAATCCTTCTTCTTTCTATTTCCAACATTAAGATTTCTAACTCACTAAAAGAATTGTCAAATAATTAACCCAAGTTTAATGGTTTGTTTTCATTTGATCATTTACTAATAAAATCTAATTTAAAACTTTTTAAGCATCCTAATCACCTAGGACATGAAAATCAATATTCAAGAAATGTCATAACTCATGAGGATCAATATTCAAGAATTGTATAATCCTTCTTCTCTTTCTAACTTACTAAAAAAATTGTCATTTAATTAACCCTCAGTTAGTTTTCATTTTTAATTTACTAGTAAAACCTAATAAAAACCCTTTTAATTATCCTAATCGCCTACCATCCTAAATTATCATTATTAATATTTTAAAATTATAATTAATCTAATAAGTTACCCTTTTATTTTTATTTTCATCATCTATTATTACTAACTCACATTTTTTCATTTAATTATAACACTAAATTTAGACATTGTCTAATGAAGCCACAATTTCACCCATATCTCAAATTTATGGTAGGAATATAGTGATAAATTCTTCAATAAATCGGATTGTGGGAGTAATTAAAGGAGTTGTCTTTAGTGCGACTTTTTGGACTTTTTGGTGTCGGAATCCGGAGGAAAATTTGAGGTGAAAACTTGATTTGTGTTATCTAAACTAGTTTTTTGGCTGGATATATGGATTCAGCGCCCTAAAAAACCCCTAGGGAACTTCGAATGTGCAGGGGTTAACCAAGCTTGTGATTTCAATAAATTCTTGTCATATTTTAGAGAAACTAGCCTGAAAAAACCCAAAAAAAAGCTTCCAAAAAATCGCACTAAAGTAATTTTTTTTATGACAAAAACAAATTCAATATCATCAAAAACACTGAGGCACCCAAAAAATTAATAACTTTAATCGATATTTTCAAAAAATTCCGCAGCATTTTTTCAAAATCATGTTAGAATTTCTATTATTTATAATGTGTTTAAACTATGAGTAAAATTTATTAATATCCATCATTTTTTCCCATTTAATCATCCAACTAAATTCTCTCCTCATGCACATATAATGTATACTCATAACACATATAATAATGTATATTAATCTTTTTATTTTTTTTTAAATAATTACGTTAGTATGTACTATTCACATGGTGTTCATTTTGATCAATACCACTTTAAGTGAATCCGTACAACCTCTCACACGACGATAAATAAATTAAAGGACTATCCTCAAAACCTCAAATTTGCACAACATCATATAAATTTGAACCACCCATAAAAATGCATCAATAAGGATTTGATTTCTAGCTTGAGAGGCGGCAGCTGAAAGATATATCATATCCCCTGGTTTGATTCTTGTTACTTAGTGAGTGGCTGTATTTTGGGGTCCGAGGTGAAAAAACTCCTGCATGCCACAGAAAGGCGGTGCTCAAACAACCATTACGCAGCCTTTACTGGATTGGATTGGTTGATAAGGCAATTTAATATATAATTTCAGTGTAATATTAGTTGATAAGGTAATTTAATATATATTTTTAATATAGTATAGTTTAATGAGTTGAGTTTTTTTCTTAATTAAAATAATTATTAAAAAATATAATTTAAATTAATTATGATTTTTGGGCATGTATATTTGATATGTTTTAGTATTTCACCAAATTTATTTACTAATTAATATTTATGTTGATACTGACTTTCTTAATTAGAATTTGTTAAAGTTTTTTTTTAATCTTTGGTTTGATATAATCATAGGTTTATTACTTTTTTGACTTATAATATTATCTAGGTTTGAATACTAATTTTTTAGTTTATAATAATTTGTTTATAATATTAATTCTAGGGTTCATATTTTTGGGGTTTAATATGAGGTTTATAATATTGATCCTAGTGTTTAATATTAATTCCTTGAGTTTATAATATTTATCCATTGAATTTATAATATTATTAGTCCTTTGGTTTTATTAATCCCTTCGATTTATAATATCAATTATCCCTTGAGCTTATAATATTAATTCTAGTATGTATAATAATATATTAGGTTTTATTCAACATCGCAGTGTCACAAGCATCGTCACAATACAATAAGCAATGTAACAATTATTGTCACACTAATACATTACATTGTAATTCATTCAATGTCACATTGCGACATTGAATAAACTATGTTTCAATATTCATGTTTATGATATTTTATTTAGAGTTTAATGTTTATTTTGGTCTATAATATTGGGTTTATGGTTTATAATCTTAAGACTTAAATATTCGTAGGGTTTATAATATTAATCTTTGGGTTTATAATATTAATAAATATTTGGGTTTATTAATCCCTTAAGTTTATAATATTATTTGTCCCTTGGGTTTATTAGTAACTTGAGTTTATAATATCAATAATCCATTAGATTTATCAATCCCTTTGGTTTATAATATTAATCCCTAATATGTATAATATATTAGGGTTTATAATCATAGGGTTTACATTAATAATATTTGGTTTGATATATTAATCATAAGGTTTAAAATACTAATCCTAGGGTTTAATATTAATTCTAGGGTTTATAATCCTTTTGGCTTATAATATTAATCCTTGGTTGAATGTTAATCCCTTAGGTTTATAATTTATTGGGTTTATAATATTAATCCTAGGGTTCATATTTCTAGGTTTTAATATTAATCAAAGGTTTTATAATATTGATCCTAGTGTTTAATATTAATCCATTGAGTTTATAACCCCTTGGGTTTATAATATTTATCCATTGGATTTATAATATTAATCCCTTGGATTTATTAATCCCTAGGGTTTATAAGATTAATGTTTATAATCATAGCATTTATATATTAATCCCTTAAGTTTACAATCATATGATTCATAATATTAATCATAGGGTTTTTTTTATCCATCGCGTTTATAATATTAATTATGGGGTTTATAGTCCTTTTAGTTTATGATATAGATCCTAGGGTTTAATATTATTGTCTTATATTTATAATTTTAATCCCCTTGCTTTATTAATTCCTTGAGTTTAATCTCTTGCCCTTGGCATCAATAATCCCTTGAGTTATAATAATTTTTTTTTTTTTGAAAGGTTCGGCTGCTATGAATTATATTCAGAAAAAAACAGGGATTTCAAATCCTCTAGTACATAATGCACGCAGACTGAAGGGAGACAAAGGGTTTACAAAAAGAGGCACCCCTTTGCTCCTTAGCTTGCTGTTTTTGCTACTATTTATAACAGAGTTCCTATAGATTCTAACAAAGGAAAATAACAAAAAAGTACATTTGTAGTTCATTCAGTCAATTAGGATGTGTTGGATGTGTCTAGCCATTGATTCCTCCGGCTGGTCATCTTTGACTTCTTGTTTGACGCTGGAGGAGCTAGTGGCGATGGCACTTTTCTTTTCCATCATGAATTTCAGAATGGAGATTGATTCTTCGGCATGAGCGCAGCGGTTGAGGAGCTGCCTGAATTTCTCTTGGAGGGAAGCTACCTTGTGCATGAAGAGCTGGATTTCTGCTTTATATTTTTCAGTGTTAATGCAGTCCTGTTCAAAGATTCTTCTACTCCGCTCATCAAGTCGCCTGTCATGCTCTTCCAATCTGGCGTCCAATAATTTTTGCTTGTCATATAGGATTTCTTGCTGAGTCCTTATTTCTTCCAACTCAGCTTGCAGGTCAGCACAGTGGAAACAGTCCTCACTGCGCGCCATTGAGGAAGCAATGATTCGGAGAAGAAGGTAGGTGAAAACAGAGGCGCTGTGGGCGGGAGTATTATGAACGTTACCGGATGCTCTATCTTGATGACAGATTCTGGAGATGATGGCAGGGGAAAAGGAGATTCCTGCTTTCAGAGGGACCGTTACAGAAGATAATTTAGGAGGGGGCTCGCTGCACAGGACCGGGGAGAAAAGGTCTCGAAGTCGGGAGTGGGAGAAGAGGTCAGGACAGAAGGGAGAACCAGAGGAGGAGGCGGTGAAGAGGAGAGGGGAAAGAGATATAGCGAAGGAGGAGAGCTCGTTGATCGAAGCTAAGAGGCTGGAGATGGGAGTAGGATTAAGAAGGAGGAGGTTCGAGAGGGGCAGAACGAAGAGAGCTGGGATGATACGAAGAGGGGGAGGCACTGAATATGCCGGTGAAGGAGCTGCAAGACGGAATGCCTTGCAGAGCCAAGCTTGCACGAACCTGTAAATCACAGTAACAGACGTTAGTATAAGATTGAGCTGAGAGTAGGGAAGCGATACCAGAGAGATGAATCTCCTGAGGCTCTGAAGAAGAGCGTTTTCTCCAGACTTAAGTTGCAGCACAATCTCCTGATCGCGATGAGCGGCACTTTGGCTACTGAGAGTTACATTTATAGAATGGCGCTGACAATGAGTAGAGTTCCAACCAGGGGTCGGGTTCACGAGAATGTAGAGGTTCTGCCCCAAATCTCTTAAGAAATCTTCTTTTACTGTGTCTTTAAGCTTATTGCCGGCGCTGATATGAATTTCTTTTCCTTTTGTTAGGTGATTACCTTGATCGAGGAGCGGATTTGGCAGGCTGTGCATACTGTATTCTCTGCAGTATGTCCTTTTTCTGTGTAGACCATGTCTTTCACACACTTGGTTGACCAAGTGAATCTGTGCAAAGCTTTGAGTGTTCTGAATCATGGCAGGGGTTGAAAAATTTCTCTGTTATTGTGCCTTAGCGTTCCTTCATGCCTTCCCACTGCATCGTTCGCTCTCTTGTCTGCTTCTGTGTTTAGCGTGCGAAGTATTTGATAGAACTTGATGTGCTCGAAGTGAATGAGGAGGAGCTTGATGCGCTCTATGTGTTGCTGGAGATTACTGTTGGGGGAACGTTGATTGTAGATCATAAGGCGGATAATGATTGCAGAGTCCCCAAAAACTAATGCCTTTCTGATGCCCATTCTTTTTAGTTGCATTAGTCCTTGATATAAGGCTAATGCCTCTGCATTGTTGTTTGATTTTCTTCCCAGGCTCCATTCATAGTTGCAGATGTTAACCCCAGACTCATTTAATATGACTCCTCCCGCTCCTGCTTGGCCTGGGTTTGACTTTGAAGCGCCATCAAAGAATAATGTTGGGCAGTTACTGCTCTGCATCCACATCTTGTATTCCTGAGCGGGTAGTCTAATTTCCCACTCCCTGACTTGTGCTTGCTGTTGTCTAGCATTTTTCTGAGCCTCCTGATGTTGTCCTGATCGATCCAATATGTGTCTTATGACTGATCTTTCTTCCACTGAGTAATCTATTGCTTTGATTTTTCCTTTATTCTTTACTACAATTGCCTCTTGTGCCAAGGTGTGGGCTTTATTGCACGTTGATTGAACATTGCTCTTTTTGTTTTGGAAGATCTTTTTATTTCTTGTAAGCCAAATTCTCCAAAGTAAATTATGAGGAATAATATACTAGATTATTTTAATAATCTTGCTCCTCTTATCTTTCCATGGGCAGTTTTTTTTCCATTTGTATATTGTATCTGGAATGTTCTGTTGGGGTTGCCAATTTATATTACCCAAGGATGACAATTTGATCCAGCAACTCTTGGCGAAGGGGCAGTCAAGGAACAGATGATGTATTGTCTCCTCTGTTGAGCAACAGTTGGGACATCTGGATGGACCATTAATCCCTCTTTTTCTCAAGTTTTCAGCAGTGAGGACTTTGCCTTTGAGCAACAGCCAGGTGAAGAACTTGATTTTGGGGATGGCCTCAGATTTCCAAACAATTCGCCAATGGTTCCAAATGGGGATCTGATAAGTGCTATTGCAGATGTAGTGGTGCCCAGATTTGATGGTGTAACTTGAGCCCGTGGGGTCACATCGAAGTCTGTCTGTTGCTCCTTTTTTTATGGGAGCTCTATTCTGAAGATTCTCTTGGAGGGCTTTGAGGCTTGCTGCTAAAGCTGAAGGAGTAGCTGGGAATTCCCAATTAGTCCAGGCACCTGTGTCCTCATCCCATTTCGAGATTTGGTCTAGCCTCTGGATGCCTTTGCAATTGAGGTGATGAATTATGGGAATGGTTTCTTCGATAGTATTTAGAGGCTGAAGACCCATTATCTTATCAGTGGCATAGTTAATGCTATCCCCTCCTCCAGGGATCTTTGAGGTGTTTTGTTTAAGGAGAGGGATTGCTTTTTTGCAGAGGTGCCAAATTTTGGTGGAGTCTCTGTTGGGGATGTCATTCTCAAGAATTCTTTGTCTAGTGCCATTGAGATATTTGCTTTCTATGACCTGTTTCCACCAAGCTTTTGGCTCATTGATTAACCTCCATGCCATTTTGATCCCAAATGCCAAGTTTAGGATTTTGGGAGCCCTTATTCCCAGACCACCTCTGTCTTGAGATTGGATTACACTTTTCCAGCTGATCAAAATTAAATCTATTTTTTTCTTTTTTACCTCCTTGCCATAAGAAGTTCCGGAGGGCGACTTCCAGCTTATGGTGAAAAGTAGCTGGAGCTTGGTAAAGAGTAAATCTATATAATGGTAAGGAGGATATACCTGATTTGAGGAGAATTAACCTGCCTGCTGGATTGAGCCATTGAGTTCCCCATTGTTGTACCTTCCTCTTGACTTTGTCTATGATTTCATTCCAAGTTACTGCTTTTAATGATCCCAGGCTGACCGGCATCCCAAGGTAGATAAAGTGGTCCCAATTTGTTTTATAAGCCACTCCAAAGATATTGGCAATGCTGTGGGCGGTGTGGTTGGAGATGTTCCAACCATAGATGCAACTTTTGTGGAAGTTGATCGCTCCCCCTGAATACTTCATAAATTGATCGAGGAGAGTCTTGAAGCGTCTTGCAATAGTAGTGGAAGCTCCTCCAATCAGGAGAGTGTCATCAGCAAATTGGGAGTGATTGATGTTTTTGACTCCGTTCCCGAATTTGATGCCAGAGATGAGGCCAACTCTTCTATTATGATCTAGAGCACTGCTAAAGGATTCAGCCATAAGAATGAAAAGATAAGGAGAGAGAGGGCAGCCTTGCCTTAGTCCTCTAGTGGATTGGAAGGCTTCACAAGGGCACCCATTGATCAGAGGCGAGATCCAAGGTCCTGATATGCAGGCAGCAATGGTGCTGATAAAGGCAGCATTGAATCCCATTTTCCTCAAGACAGCGAACAAGAAAGAGTGTCTTACCCGGTCGAAGGCGTTGGCTAAGTCAAGCTTGAGGACGAAGCCTTTCTCTTGCCTAGAGGTGCTGGAGTGAATGGCTTCTTGGACCAAAGTGATTGTGTCATGGATTTGCCTATTAGATAGAAAGCCTCCTTGATTCTCAGATATTAGGGATGGGAGAAGGGGCTGAAGTCTAGTAGCTATGATTTTCATGAAAATCTTATATGAGGAGTTACACAAAGATATTGGTCGAAACCTGGAGAAGGATGTGGGTCGATTTTCCTTGGGAATGAGGGCAAGGAAAGTTGAGTTTGTGAAACCCCCCATTTTCCCTTTTCTTTGAATTCCTCTTAACATCTTTAAGAGGTCTTTTCTTATCAGCGGCCAATGATCCCTGTAAAAATTGATTAGGAAACCGTCTGGGCCCGGAGACTTGTCCGGTTGCAGGGTCCAGATAGCTTTCCTGATTTCCTCTTCCGTTATTTCTCGATTTAGACTGTCGTTTACCTCTTGAGAAATACCTTTCGAAAGATGCTGCAACAGCTCAGAGTAATCGGCTTCTTCATGATTTTCAGTGAGGAGACTTTTGAAGTAAAGGGAGGCAGCCCTCTTGATGGATTCTTGATTGTTATGTTGGTTGCCTTCATTGTCAGTAATGGCGTTTACATTGTTCCTTGTCTTCCTAACTGTGGCTTGCTTATGAAAATAGGCAGTGTTTTTATCTCCTTCTTTTAGCCATAGTTGTCTTGATTTAAACCTCCACTTTGTTTCTTCTGCTCTCTTGATATGGATTAACTGCCCCTGAATTTCCCATTCCTTGTTTTTCAGCTGGTGGGTGAGCCCTTGATCTTCGATTTGTTTTTGAACTTCCTCCAAGTCTTGCTGTATTTTTTTATTTTTTTTTTCTGGCTCTTGATAGCTAACTTTTGCCCATTTTTTGAGAGCTTTTCTTTTGTTTCTGATTTTGGTTTCCCATATATGGCTAGGAGAGCCTTCTACATGATGCTTCCAGGTGGTTTCTATGATCTCTTCAGCCTCTGCATTATTTCTCCACAGCGGATTGTACCTGAACGGAATTGGCCCCAGCTGAGAGTGGGAATCCAACGTAAGGAGGATGGGGAAGTGGTCTGAGGCCGTGGCATTGAGAATTTTCGTGTGACCTACAGCAAAGGAAGAAAGGAGAGAAATGTTGACCAGAATTCTATCCAATCGCTCCATTATATTGCCTGGTCCCAACCTTCTGTTATTCCAGGTATATTTTCGATTTTTTGGGATAATGTCAATCAACTCATGATCAGACATTATTTCTTCCAACTAACTTCTGAAGGGGTCATGAGTGAAATTACCCCCTCTCTTCTCGTTCGCGTGGAGAACTAAGTTAAAGTCTCCAGCGGGAATGATATTAGGATTCTGCTCATTGTCCAGATTTTCTTTCAGATCTTTCCAACATTGTTCCTTTTCTCGGTAATGATTGGGGAGATAGACATTGTAGATAATGAGGTCACAGCTGTCCTCTTTACTACTTAGATTGGTCTTCAGCCAGTTTTGGTTGAGAATGGATTACTTACAATCCCAGTGTTGGTTATTCCACATGGTAGTGATTCCTCCAGATGCTCCTCTTGAGTTGCTGCTAGTCCCTGAGAAGTTTTTTTGGGCATCTACAATTTTCTGCATTTCATGTTGACTTTGTTTAGTTTCTTGAATCAACAAGATTTCAGGTCTTTCATTTTGAAGGTGGTCTCTTAAGGCAGTTGATTTGGAGGGGTGCCCCATGCCCCTGTTGTTCCAAGATAAAAGCTTCATCATGGTGCATTCAAGCGAGGAGGTGCTCGCCTCTCATGGTCTTTTCCTGCTGCTTCTTTTTCTTGGTGTCCTGTCATGAAGGATTCCATAGGGGTTTGGATTCCAAGGGCAATGTCTTTTTGAGTGTTTTCTTCCCGATGCTGTTTGGCAGACTTCCTTCCTGGTCCCAGCTTCTTATGGATATCACTTGAAGTGCCAATATCTTTGGAAGAGATTCTAGTGGTTCTAGGAGGGGGAGGGTCAGAGGAAGGCTGGGAGAGGATCGAAGAGATCAAGGGAGGATCAGACAGTTCAAAGGAGGGCTGATCAGATTGGGGTTCTTCAGAGGATAGTATGATGAAAGGGTTGGAGGATGAGGGAAGGGGAGGATCTTGGGATGGGCCCGAGGATTTGAGAGGAGGAGAGATGGGGCGGTGGGAGGAAGGGCTCGGCTGATCAGATGTTGATTCAGGTTTGGACGTCTGAGGTGCCTTCTTTTTTTTCACAGTTTCCCATTGTCCTCCTTGATCTTCAGTTTCCAAGTTGGTTACTTTAGTGCATCTATTAGCGAAATGACCGTATTCGTGACATACCTTGCATTTAAAGGGTATTTGCTCGTAATCTAGCTGCTGAATGTAGCTCCAATCGTCCACCTTCAGCTTGATGGCTTCCGGCAGTCCTTTCCCGAGGTCCACTTCTACGCAGATTCTGGCACAGGCTTGCATGTTGTCTTTGGGCTCACTTCTGTCAATGTATTTTCCTACCGTGTTCCCGATTGCTTTGACCGATTCATCTCCCCAACAATGCAAAGGAAGATGCGGAAGACGGACCCAAACTGGAACCGCATTGGGGATGTCTAGCTCAGGATCAAAATCAGGGGTCCATTTGTTGAGATATAGCCCACGGGAGTCCATGAAATAGGGCCCATTTCTAAATATCATATCCTTATCTGCTTTGGTTTCAAAGTGAAAGGTATAGTAACCTTTGCCACAGAAACGAATGGAGATCTTTCCTTGGATTTTATCGGACCAATTCCTTTCCACCCATCTTTGGACTGTTCTTGGAGAGGGCCATAAGCCTGTAAACTGTCCTATGAGTCCTTTCTCAGCTAATGATAGAGCTGCCATTCGAGGAAGTGATGGAGGCAGCTGAACTTGTTGGAGGATGTCCAGTTTCTTAACAAATTTTGAAGTTGTTGGTTTGGGCCTGGCGGGGGGAAGAGACTTTACCAGTTCTGAAAAGGCCTTCTCGACATCCCCTTGGGATGGATCTGGATGGGCCATGGCTGAAGCCAGGGCCCGAAATGCAGGCCTCGCGGCCGAGGCCGAGGCGGCGGTGCAGCAGCTGCTCGCAGTTCTCCTAGGTTTCACGCTTCAGCTCCGCTCCCGATCGCGCTCCACACCTTCCTCACTCTTGACAATCCCTTGAGTTATAATATTATTAGTCTCTTGGTTTTATAATATTAATCACTTG